>NQII01000566.1:59465-86588 GCA_002778355.1 Clitarchus hookeri | reverse complement strand
GGGGGGGGGGGGGAGGAAATAGTTTGCGCCCGATTGCATTACTTGGATGTCCGCCGCATGCCACGGACTCGCTTTGATCCCTGGTCGGCAGAGTCCTCGCTTCAGTATCGGAATTAAAAAAAAAAGTATGCAACAAACTTTTTCCGGGTGCTGCCTAGTCCCGGGATTTTACATGGTCTTGCACAGACGGTGCATAGCCTCCGTCAGTTACAACAGAATAGTTTCATGGGTGCAGACTGGCGGATGGGGAAACAGGATTGGCAAAGGCCAGGAGGAGGACAGGAAAACGTAACGGCTCCTTTGTATGTTCCACCTGACGAACACGTATGTGGTAACTGGAGATCGCTGCTGGAGTTTATTATTTTTTTATTTATTTTGCGGCAGCAAAGAAGCGAGGGATTGCTGTACTGATGAAAATTCTCTGGGGAGACTAAAACGAAGGGCCATGTACAAGCATAATTTGAAAAAGCTTTACTTCTAACACAAGTTGTTTATCGTTGAAGTTTCAGGGAAATGTCAGTAAATTATACACGGTTATGACAAAGTACAAGATTAATTTTTTATATTCTAGTTTTTTTTTGTCATTTTTATTGGTTTGCAGGCATGATGAAAATTACTTGTAAAAATTCACTCACATCTATTATCTCCGGTAACGTTTTACCTAAAGAGGAAACTGCAACAGATAAAATATAGCAGAATTCGCCAGTCAGTGGATTTTCTATTTTATTTTCACATTGATGAACCACAGTTGCAGAGTTAACAATATTATCTGGTGTGTTTGTGCAACAGAACGTTCAAATTTTAGTGACATTTACTAATAGGCTATTTCATAGTAAGATGCGTGTAAAAGAAACTACGTTTTCTTTGTCAGCTAACAAACAATGTGTGCAGAAAAAAATCTTTAATTTTTTATGAACAAAATTTGGTGGTTGCTGGGTGATGAAAGAAATAAATTTCTAACGTGAACCCTTTTAACTTTTTAAAGACTTCGGTTCTACAAGGTTATTTTCAGCAAATATTTTATTTTATGTATGCCAACACAGTGTAACTTAAATACTTTCCATATTATTATGAATATCTCTTGCAGTAGAGGTAAGAGAGCGAATGAACTAACTTTCCATATATACAGCACTGTAGAGCTTTGTCTGATGTCCCTGAAAACGACATAAAAACCGAAATATAAACAAATGTATATAAAAATAATAGAGCAGTAAAACCTTGCTGATGTTATTATTAAGTAAATAACGCATGGAGTATTCGGCAAAAGGATTTTTTAAAGGCACTTAATAAAATATACCACGAATAATAAAAATATCCAATGTGGAAGGCAAGTACAGAAATAAGCAGATAACTTCGGACGACATAACGAAGAATAAAATAGAGATGCCAGCAAACAAAACATTTGCAATCTTTCTGAAATTGAGATCTCTCGTTTTCAACCATATGTACAGACTAAAGCTCATTAACAGACTGATGTGGCAGAAATTAACTATCCACTATACATTTTAAGATGATATATACAAAAATACTGTCACGACGAAGATTAGCATAAGTATATAGAGTATATTAACCTCTTAAGGTAAACATTAATTTTTCGGTTTAGTTGTTGCAAAATAAGAAAATTTTAGTCAGGACAGTACTCACGAATATAAAATGTTTCAGTAGATGCATGACACAAGAAGCAACCAATTATAAAATGATGCCCTTTGCCTATGATGCACGGATACACGCCTACGTGTTATTTCGTTTTTAACGACAGAATTTCCTTAAATTCATATTAAAATTTTAATTTCAGACCTTTGCAGTGTGTTGTTGTGAGTACGAAATAAGTGACCGTTACCCTTATTAAATTTTAAAAGTTAGAAATCGGAATCTTTAAAATCACCAATGGACTGAATCTGGGACAAATCTAAGACTACCCGATGATATACGGAGTTAAAACACGTGTTGCTAAAAAAAGACTATTTTTTAAATTTAATTTCCTGCTGTTAATGATTTTTATACCGGAGAACGAATAGAGCATGATATATTATAAAAAATGAAATCGAATAACTGCATAAGTCCATGGCTCACGACGGGATCACCCAGGACCTCGGCGACAGATGTACCTTGAAGAGATGCAAAACCACGCATTAAAGTTTCTATAGTAAAATTTGTTTGGGAAATAGTGTCTTCTGATGTTGGCACTGCCTTGCGTCCACCCCTGCTGTAAATGAATGCACGACAGAAATGTGTAAACTTGTAAGATACTGGAAACCCAATATAAAATTCATCTGCCCCGAAAAAGTAAGTGCACTCTCAGGCTTCATGCTTGTTACTTGTCGGAAAGCAGAAACTTCTAGAAAGACGCAATGAGGTGGGTAATATTTTCTATCGTACGTACTCCATCACTGAAGCTGAGAATTTGGGTCAGACACGTCACGTGATGTTATTTTCTCATCGTCCTCCCCCTTCCCCACCGCTCCAAAATTATAATCTCACATCTCTTCCCTTATCACTTAGTGATTCTCATACTCCAGAAATGTCATTTTCTGTCTTATAGTATCATAAGACATGTACTTCTCATTTCATAGAGAGTCTTGTTTAAAAAAAGCATTGGAAACGTTTTCCCAAAAAAAAAAAACGAAGAAACGATATATATATGTTTTATTTCGTAATTTTCATGGTGTAACACAAACGGAAACATTTACTTCCTTTTTTCATAAATAGAAGGTGGCGTTTATTAGAAGATGCATATGTCAGGACTTTGAAAGGACATTAAATCGTCAAAAAATTCAAAATGTGTATTTTAAAGTTAAGAAATATCTTTATTCTAAGAAAGCGTTTCGATTTCAGTGGGCGATAGCATCGTGTTTTTTCAATACATTATATATATTTAACGATTAAATTATGATTGAGAGAAAGATGAATCCGAGGAATTGTTAACAGCCACGATGAATTGTTTGCAGCCATGTGCCAGCTCACATGGGCGATGACTGTCAAGCGAGTAAATTTAAAACTGCGTTTCCTAATTTAAAAAAAATATTGGAAATATTCACTTAATTGTTTTATTACTAGGACAATTCAATTTCCAATTAAAAATGTGAGAGATACGTGTTGTCATATCTAATTAAAAATGCTGCGGTGCAACATATTGTGGGTAATTTGTCTTAATTTAACGTTAGGCCGCAAACTGTTTTTGAAATTTCAGCTATAAGTGTGACTGACAAATTGTCTGAACAGTGGTTATTATGTCGTTTCTGTTTTTGTTATTTATCATATTTTTTATTTTAACGTGCCATTCGCTCAATTTTACAATTTAGATATTAAATGACCGCCAAGGTTTATAGTTAATTCAACAAGTCTGTCTGTAATATTCCAAATGTAGTTTAGTTTATTTATTATCTACGAATTATAGAATTAAAAATGCATTATTTTTAAGCAATATCCTAATATAATTAAGTTTTATACATACACAAGAAAAGACAACTTTTTCAATTGTTCATTTATTGCGCGTTAAATGTTTCATAGTCTTTATTAACGGGGGATAATATTAGTTATTTCTTACTCATAACGCGAACCTTCAAGTTTGGGAAATTTAGAGTGCAAGAAAAAAAATTGCAATATCTTAACCATTTTTACCTATATATTTCCGACGGTTGTGATGATTCGAGTCGAAACACGCTCCATAGCGCGCCAAATGTCTGCGTCCCATTCGACCGTGTGGTACGTACTGTGGGTACATCGCCGCCATCCCTACCGCTGGCAGAGAGTACAAGGGTTCACTCCCGGATTTTCGCACGTGGGAATCGTGCTGGACGATGCCGCTTGCCGGTGGGTTTTCTCGGGGTACNCTCCCGGATTTTCGCACGTGGGAATCGTGCTGGACGATGCCGCTTGCCGGTGGGTTTTCTCGGGGTACTCCCGTTTTCCCCGCCCTTGCATTCCAGCGCCGCTCCATTCTAGGGTCTCACTTCTGTCAGCCCGTCACTCGGAGGGTGTTGCCTTGCCCTGGGTGCACTCCCCACATGCCATTATTATTATTAGAGAGTACAAGGCATTTAGCGAAAATACGTTAACAAAACTCAGTTTTCACAGGCTCATATCTCCTTTAATATTCTGTTTAGGTATACGGTGTACTATATATTTTTGAGTTTATTTTTCATAAGGAATCACCTCCCTTAGTTTGGGCGTTTAATTTCCGAACCACCTGTATATTTCCAAAACTAGGCCTTCACGAAAGAAAATAAATGCAAGATCCCTCTTTCTGTTTCTAAATTACCAGCCCAACGACACAGTACACCACCGCAATTAGTTGGCAAGGGGTTCGATTCTTTGCGGGGACATGAATTTTAAAGATCGCTTGAAGACTGACTGGGCTGATCCTGTCAGAAGTCCGACTGTAACGTAAGAAGTTTGCAATCATACGTTTTGATAGCTACTGCGTTTTGAGTGGACAAATGTAATATAATTTCTATTTTATTCAACTTGTTGACGGTTATTAACAAATAAATGTAACAATCTTTCTACTAAAAATTATAATATTAAGGCTACATATATACGAATATAAATACTTAATTTACAACATTAGTTGGCTTATATAGACAAAAGAGNTATAATATTAAGGCTACATATATACGAATATAAATACTTAATTTACAACATTAGTTGGCTTATATAGACAAAAGAGTAATTTAAAGATGTAATAATTCATAACTCAATAATATGAAATAATAATTCTTGGTAAAATTAAAAAAATATCAGTTACATGACAAATTATTTGCAAAAAACTAACTTCTGTATGGCTAAGCGGAAAATGATGCCTCAGCTAACTGATGATCATGTATATTAACATCACAAGATTTATTTGCAACTGTGTTACGTTTAATCGATAATGCAATGATAGTAAAAATATAAATCTAATAGAGAGCAAAAAAAAATACCGTATGATTATTTCAATCTATAGAAGGAATGAGCCAAACATAATTATAGAGATGCTAAACTGGAGGTCAACAATAATCCAGGAACACTAAAGATAAATCTTGTAGTCTAGATTAAAAAAAAAAAAAAATTGTTTCAATATTTATAATTATATGCAAATATAAAATAACATTTTAAAATTATTATTTAAGTCGGACGTTTTCNCAATTGTTTCAATATTTATAATTATATGCAAATATAAAATAACATTTTAAAATTATTATTTAAGTCGGACGTTTTCTGCTTGCTACAAATATTCGGTTAATTTTCCTATATAAATTTAATACGTGGCTATAAGTAGTGAATTAACTAATAACGGTATTTTACTTACTTACGGAATGTTTCTTTAGATGTTTTTTGTTGAAGCGATTACTGCAACCATACCATTGTTTTACGCACTGCAAGAAATCTTTTTACTTGCGTGGGGACTTTCGTGGAAACTCACTTCCTATTGGCTAATGAACTCTCCTCTGTTCCTCTTTCAGTGGTGTTCTTCCCCGAACTGACTTCACCACCTCACCACCTCTCCGACTTGGGCCCCACCAGATGCTTACTATATACAACCTCCTTGAGTGATCCTGCCGGGAATCGAACCCGGTCGCTACTAACGAGACTTCAAGACCTCGCAACTTCTTCTAGCCATGCTAGTGACGTCACGACTAATTGGCGAACACAAGTGGACAATATGGCTGGCAGTGCGGTTAGCTTAGGCGTATGATGCAATATATATTAATTATAACAGTGGTTTATGTGTATTCATACAATGGTGTGGATTAGACATAGCAGGTCATGAAGAGAAGTAGGGCTTTTTAATTAGATATTTTTTATATTATGATTAAGTACTGGTATGGAAAGTTAGAGTGTGTTTAATACGCAAGCTTTATGTAATCATACATCAATGATTTGAAATTGTTTGGACTTATGCAGTGGTATTAAGTATATGAGAGGAATTATCTCCTCAAAATTAAATTTAGCCCCTAATTCTCGGCAATGNACTTATGCAGTGGTATTAAGTATATGAGAGGAATTATCTCCTCAAAATTAAATTTAGCCCCTAATTCTCGGCAATGGAAAATTGAGAGTCCTATTTGGGGGGAGGGGGAAAATAAACTGGTTGTTTAAAGAACTGCACTTCCACTATCTGGANGAAAATTGAGAGTCCTATTTGGGGGGAGGGGGAAAATAAACTGGTTGTTTAAAGAACTGCACTTCCACTATCTGGAATAACTACGGAAAAACCACTTGGGAAAAACCACGCGCAGCGTAGCTGACGGGAACTAAATTATTGACCCCTGGAAGGAGACGTGGGGAAACGTAGAAGGCTTGTCTGCACGGACAGAACCGTCAGCGAGTGAAAGGAAACCGAACGGCGCTTAACAGCTGANGGAAACGTAGAAGGCTTGTCTGCACGGACAGAACCGTCAGCGAGTGAAAGGAAACCGAACGGCGCTTAACAGCTGAGGTATTTAGTCCTGGTAGGGCAGGAAGGGAATGATGCGTCAATGACAGGAGCACGCCGAAACTCATCATCAAGCGGCAACATCCACCACGTTTTCAAAATGTAAAAAAAAATCCTAGATTCACCTACACCGGGATTTGAATCCGATTCACCGTGGCAGGAAGCTAGCTGTCTGGCCTACGGAGAGATTGAGNGGATTCACCTACACCGGGATTTGAATCCGATTCACCGTGGCAGGAAGCTAGCTGTCTGGCCTACGGAGAGATTGAGCATGCCCTGAATACATTTGCGATTTAAAAAATTCTTCAGTTGTTTGGCATAAAGTAAAGAACGCGTATGGAGGTGGCGTGAGTATTTCTTAGAGTCAAAGACGGCCCGGGGTAAAGAGTTTTGAGTTCTTTACTATAACTGAAGGGACCGCGGTGGTGCAACGTAGAGACTAGAGCGCTCGCCTTCCACCGAGGCGAACCGGATTTGATCCCCGGCGTGGTCGCTCCCGAGATNGCAACGTAGAGACTAGAGCGCTCGCCTTCCACCGAGGCGAACCGGATTTGATCCCCGGCGTGGTCGCTCCCGAGATCTTCGCACATGGGAACCACACCGGACGGTGCCACTAGTCTGGAGGTTTTCTCGAGGATCTCCCGTTTCCCCAGCCCTTGCGTTCGGGCGCTGTTCCATGCTCACCTCGCTTCACCCTCATCGGCTCTCAAGACCCCGATGTCAAAAGCCGCCCTTATCCCTCAACTCCACCCTCCACTGTAACCGAACGTGATGACGCAACCGGTCTGAAATATGCTGTGTCAAAAAAAAGGTGTTCCCAGCATCCTGACTCTTCTATTGGTAAATATTACGTGAAAATCGTGTGTCGGTTTTTCATTTTTAGCATAATTTTCGTAGATCTGAAGCAGTTTTGTAAATAGGAGCAAAGACATAAAGTTGTACGCAAAAGTGTTTTTTTTTTTTAACTTCAAGCGTGGTTTAGTATGTAGGTCGTGTTTCAATTTAGAAAGTAAAGGTGAGCGAGTGAAGTGATTTGGGCGGATTTAAGAATCGAGGTCTTGAGAGTCGATGAGGGTGAAGCGAGGCGAGGTGAAGCAAGGTGAGTATGGAGCAGCGCCGGAATGAAGAGACGGGAAAAACGGGAGATCCCCGAAATAATCCGCTAACCAGCGGCAACGTCCAGCGCGATTCTCACGTGCGAAAATCCAGGAGCGACCCCGCTGAGAAACGAACCCGATTCGCATAGGAGGGAAGCGAGTAGTCTAACCACCACACCACCGCAGCCCTAATAAAAGTGAGTTGGTTCTGTTTTGTATAGACAGTTCGCAATTAATAAGGCCCTTTAAAAGCACTGCTTAAAATATCAATATATCCTAATTTTGCATCTTTCCGCTTTATATAAAATTTACATTACCATGGGCCTAATGACTCTATTCAAGCGCGAGTCAAGCGAAAACTTGAAACTGTTTGGCAACCAAATGTGTTAGCAATATGCCAATTTGTAGTCTAACGTGTACAAAAGGGGGGAAATACACTAACTTTGCCAAAGTTTGAAACTGTACACAGGCAACCCAATAAGTCAGGATTTGTAACTATTTTACTTACTTCGCTGTTAGTGCGTACGGTAGCATATATGCAGTTTATTGGTAGTGATAATTTTTTTCAAAGTTTGGTTTGAAAATAGTTCGCTTTACCATAAACAGTTTATATAACTGAAGACTATTATTTTTTAGCAACTACTTGATTGTGTGGGTTGGTTAATTTTGGAATCCAGCTGATTTGCAGCAGGGTCGTCGTAGGCCAAAATGTGTTTAGTTCGGGATCCGGCTCACTGGCAGCGCCACTGTAGGTCGCTGGCGTGCAACATGGTCGCCACCCTGCAGTGTGGTGGCGGGCGGTGGGGATAACGAGACCAATTAAGGTACACCGGACACCCCTATCCACGCGCGATGGCGTCCCTCCTCCCTCCCCCTTCCCATGCCCTTCCAACCCCTTCATCAGGCTCCAATCCGGAAGCGAAATGTCGATTCCGGCGGTGATTAACATGCAGGGCTTCATCCCACCCTCGTGCCCCGATCCACAGATTCTGATCTATTGGAGCCCCGCTATGTCACCAGTTTCGGGTGGTATCAACCACTGACTGTCCCAGTGGTCCTACTAACTTGACGAGAAAGTGAGAACAAGAAGTTTTAGTAAAGTTCAAAAGAGGAAATAATCTTTGCGCAGATTTGAAGTTGAAGGGACGTAGGGGAGGCAGTGTAGGGGAGGGCCCTCCCGAGAGCGTGCCACTGGAGGGAGCGAAACCACGTGACACTGTTGGCGCGGTACACACCGAACTGATAACATCGCTCTCTGATACCAGGCTGTTAAATACCGCAGATGTGGTTTACGTTTTTTTGACGTGTAATATGTACGCGCGGAGCAGCTCTCGCTCAACCGCTCTCGGCCGCTGTCACTACTGAAGTGAACAATCCCGCCCCTTTGCGCAGCGGTAATGGACTCTCCCGACTCATTTTCGACTTCTACGCATTATTTTCTCGTTTGGATTTAACTATACCGATATCTCGAATGAGCATACTTTCCTATACATGAATGCAAATAATTCTGATGAAGAACTTAAAAAACTTAGATTGATGGAAAGCTTCGACGTCTCATTGATAGCAATATCACCGGAGATGAAACCAGAAACATATGTAACACTAGTGAGAAAATTACAGATGTGACTCGTGCCTTAACCAGGACTCGAACTCAGAATCGCTCGTACCACAAGCTGGCATGCAACCAACTGCATTACGGAGGTAGGGTTTCTTGGCATCAACTTCGGTCGTAATCTGTCTGGGGTTTACTAAACTGAAATATTCACAGGGCTGTCGTTTTGAAAACAAGTGAGAGAGTCACATAAATCATTTAAGTTTACGTGGCTTACAGTAGCATTACTTGTGTGCAAAATTTGGCGGAAATCTTTATTTTCTCATTTAAACCTATTATATATATGATCGCCGTTTTGAAAATGAGTGTACACGGCCCACTTAAAAAAAATTAGTTTACATTACCTACCATAGTACAAATTCTCTGCCAAATTTGGTAGAAATCGCTTAATTGTTTCCGAAGATGTGACATAAAAAATCTTGAATTACAAAATGGTGAACAAACATGCAAAGTATTTGCTTTTTTATGATTGTAATATACACTTTCAGCTTATTTATTTGGACCGAAATTGTTTAAACGGTATGGGATTATATCCTACGAATATTATAAATGCGAAAGTCTGTGTGTGTATGTTTGTTACCACTCAGCTCCATAACGGCCCAACGAATTTTGATGAAATTTAGTACGTAGGTGCTTTAGGTTCTGGAATAGGACATAGGATACTTTTTATCTCGGTAAATTGTACTGGTTCTGTGGAATAAAAACAAAATTTAATTCTGCAACGGCTGGGAACGTGACCGAAATTTTTTTTCCTTCTGGTGTCCGAGTTTATCAGGCCACCGAAGGACCTCTGAAATGGCTTAACGACTGCTATCAATCGATAGCAACCGGGACCGAATATTTAACGTGCCCTCCGAAGCCCGGAAGCGCTCAAATGTTATGCCACTAAACGGTCATCCATCCAAATGTGTGCCGCTGGGAACGTTGCTTAACTTTGGTGATCGCATAAGATCCCTCAGCCAAGCGCAAAAAGTAATACCTAGGTGCACTTATTTCTAAAGCTACAACTTAATTAAACTCAGGTTTTGATTTTCATACATTGAAGCTGGAAAGCGGAAATGTGGTAACTACGCGATAGTTGCACATATACACTCCAAAATCAATCCCCTACTTCTTGGCTATAGGATAAAAAATATTTCCTTCCTTTTTGGTTGCCGTAATCAGTTAAAAACCCACGCCAACATAGTATAATTTGATAGTTCAGTTATCACATAAATTAATTGTCTTTTCTCAATTTATATATTTGTGTATCACTGTAAAACTTAATTGTACCCGGGCGAAGCCGGGCCAGTTCGCTAGTAGCAAATAAACCTAAAATATTTATATGGCATGAATTTTGAGAATAAGTGCTTTATTCATTTAAATATCATGTGTTTAGATGGCCTATCACAACATTACTTACATGACAAATTTGGCGGAAATAGTTTTCAGAGATACAACTCCACCAAGGTTTCCACACACGNATAAGATCCCTCAGCCAAGCGCAAAAAGTAATACCTAGGTGCACTTATTTCTAAAGCTACAACTTAATTAAACTCACGTTTTGATTTTCATACATTGAAGCTGGAAAGCGGAAACGTGGTATCTACGTGATAGTTGCACAGATACACTCCATAAACAATACTCTACTTCTTGGCTATAGGATAAAAAATATTTCCTTCCTTTTGNCTTGGCTATAGGATAAAAAATATTTCCTTCCTTTTTGGTTGCCGTAATCAGTTAAAAACCCACGCCAACATAGTATAATTTGATAGTTCAGTTATCACATAAATTAATTGTCTTTTCTCAATTTATATATTTGTGTATCACTGTAAAACTTAATTGTACCCGGGCGAAGCCGGGCCAGTTCGCTAGTAGCAAATAAACCTAAAATATTTATATGGCATGAATTTTGAGAATAAGTGTTTTATTCATTTAAATATTATGTGTTTAGATGGCCTACCACAACATTACTTACATGACAAATTTGGCGGAAATAGTTTTCAGAGATACAACTCCACCAAGGTTTCCACACACGTAAATTCGGAATTAGATCTGCCGGTAATCGTGCCCATACCACCGTGGTGCAGGGCCGGCTTGCTAACCGCATATATGTGGTTCATCGCGCAATGGAAGTACTTGGCTCTCCGCATAAATCTCTAGCCGTTACAGACAACCACGAATCAAAAAAACAAAATCACTTTCAACGCTCGTTTTCGAAACAGCTATGTAAATAGCATATTTATGCCTAATTAAAATTGTAATATTGAAAGCCTTGCTTTATTTGGCACTGTACATACTGTTGGATGCTGCATCACCCAAACTTTTTATTAATGTGCGCAGTTTCTCTTCAGGAGTTACGCTTCATGAGTACGTTCAAATTTACTATCACAAATAACACAGAACTTGTAGTTTCTGTATTGTGTCGCAAACGATCCGCGATAAATTACTGCTATTTACCTTCTTCCCATTCTACCAACATTTCTGAGCACGAAATCCTAGATTGGTCAAAGTCCACTTTAATTTTCTTAGATCCGAGCAACGTATCGCAGTGATATGCCGACCTCCATAGCGCAGTTGGTTTTACGCCGGATAACGGTGCGAGGGTTCTGGGTTCGAGTCCCAGGTGAGGCATGGGTGTCAGTTCATGTTTGTTCTTGATGAATTATGCTGAGAAGAAAAGATTCTTAGAAAGAAAAATAAATAAGTGGTAGCACATTTGGCTTCCAATCAAGAGGATCCGGGTTCTAACATTGATCCGGTCATCTTTGTTTCGATCTTTTAAGATTTTCGTAAATAAGTCGAGACAAATATCGGGACGGTTTGTTACTACTCGCCGTAGCCAATTTACTTCCCGTCCCTGCTTGTCTAATGCAATATTTCCGTCTCTAACGATCTCCTTATCGAAGAGACGTTGTGTGCAGAGTTCCATGAGATATCGCCACATAACTGCCAGAATCATCACACTGCATTTATTTACCGTCACTTTTTACCCTCCCGATGTGTTTTGGATAAAATTTAGAGCAAGAAGAAGATGTACCGCGATGTATGCATTAGCGATGTTTATCTTACGCTCGTGGCGTTACGATCGTATACACAACATCTATGGACAAAACACCGAAGTGGCTTGTCAGGTTCTAGTAATCTTTGCCTTCTTGCTCCCACTTTCCGCACGTTTGTTCCGGTGTACTTTGTTTACTCGTATTCAATACTCGCAAGCATGGAAGGTAACCAAAAAAAAAAAAAAGACTAATTCAAGCTCTGACGAAGACAATGAAAATAGAAGTTTTCCGTTTCCTCGCCTTGAAAAATACGTTGAGTGATGTGGAAAGCAGGGAAAGGAGAATATGTCTGTGAGATGTAAATTATGTCTGTGAAACAAATTACCCAGATCGCCATGGAGCACCGTCTCGAATTTAAGGAAACACATCACGGTAAGCAAACTAGATAATGAATTTCATAAATGATGTGTGTTTAACTTCATTGTTTCTTCATTAAGTGATGCCGTTTGGTTTTTTTTATAACATTTATGGAAATTAGTTTTTCAACATTAGTGTAATGTTTCCAGACAATAGGATCGCTTTATACGTACTGTAGTATATCTAAACACCTACATTTGCAGTTTGTGACGACACCTTTTGTGTTAATAGTTAACTTTTGTGNACGTACTGTAGTATATCTAAACACCTACATTTGCAGTTTGTGACGACACCTTTTGTGTTAATAGTTAACTTTTGTGTTTTAATTTTATGTAGCCTATATGATTTTCTAGCGAAAAAATTATCAATTTATAAAGTTGATTTCATATTGTTAACGAAGAGCTGTACGATTGATGCTGTACTTTCAAAATTTGGCCGGGCGTAATTTAAATATTTAAGTTTCGGGCCTTTTTTGAAGAAGCAACCAACAAGCCATGCCTATGCTGTAGTGCATGAGTGCCACTTTGAGTGCGAAATATCTCGGTGGCGTTTATTGATTGGACTTGCATCACTTTAGTCGGGAGGACCATGACCAGGGAAAATGTTTCGTTCAATAAAGTAAATGTATAATAAATAAGTCTGAAAAGGTAAAACTACAGTTCAGGGATTTCAGTTAAAAGTTTAAACAAGAGACAAACGAATGGTATTATAAAGCACTAGACCACTTNCGTCGTGAGGACAATGAAAATGTGGGGTAAAATGTAAACATGGAATAATTAAATCAAAATACCGATTTTTTTTCTAAGTTATACTTCTTTTGGCGTGTTGAGGGTAAAAGTTTACTGTGCAACGGAAGTTGGGCGCGCACAGTGTAACGAAATTCAACAGTGGACGTGGTAGGGGTATGATCCATCGCGAATGCGCGAATCGTCTGGCTGTATACAAACGCAAGGTACACAACATAGCACGTGGTTATATTTAAAACCGACAGAAAATCAGTTCATGTAATAAGCAAATTGAAAATCATTTAATTTATATTGGTAATTCATTGTAAATATTTATTTATTATTTTAAAATTTTACTTACATTTTGCCGTGAAAAATTTGTTAGTGACAAAAATTGTATACTGAAATTTTGAAAGAGCTTTCAAGTTTTTGAGCTTATGCGCGAAAATATTATTTTAGTCACGCCAAAGAAGTATAACTTCTTACGTGCATACATAAGCACACGCACCCTTTTTTTTCAGTTGGTCAGTTTATGAGACCAAGAAAATTTATTGTAAAAACATTCTCAGAAAAATTAACAAAAAAATTAGTATATAAAAATTGTAGAAATATTTCCCCCGATAAATTGTATACGACAAAGTAAATTAATATACAGTAAACTTTGTTATCAAAGGTTTACATACAATTATACTTTATACAGATCTCTGCTTCCCAAAGTGTGCGCAATAAAGTGCAACAATATTGTAATTTCACAAATTTTATTTAAAAAATTGTTGCTGGCCTTCATGCTGTCTTCAGCGTTGCTCTGGGTGCAGAAATATCTTTGAAATTTGCACTCTTGAAGTCTCGTGGCGTACGTCTCGACGAGCTGGCGAAATGGCGGGCAGCAGCAATGCTTGCGAAGGTCTACAAAGTTCGTTTCGATGGGGCAATCGCTGCGAATCGCCGATTCTTGGCGTCTTCCGAACACATACACAGGATAATAGGGAATAATGGCAGACTCCAGCATTGCCAGAATTTCTTCGTACGGAATATTCCCCTCGTCCCACCTTAGTGCGTGCGTTTCGTACGTCTGTAGGCGGCACTTCTGTTGCTTGGTGTTCTCGAGGTGCTTCTCTGGACACGGCGGTAGAAAAGTGAAAAACTTTGGTTTTCTCGTCCTCGTCACTGTACGAGATGACAATCTGCTTGATGGTGTGCGAGTCCAACGAGCGTAAACTTTGGGTGTTGCAAAACATTTTTTTCTATTCACTAAATGTTATTTTTTTTGTTATGTAAAAATCNTGTTATGTAGAAAATCTTAGGTTCTTATGCACACACCAGTTTTCAAATTTATTTTACAATGTCATTTAAAACCTTATCGAGGTCCATGCACATCGGGAACCTGTGTTCTGGGTTGGTTTCCACGCCAGGTAGTGCGTGCCAGTAAACTTCTTGAAGGGGAGCATCTTCCACGGGTACAGCATGTTAGTAGATATCTTACACGCGGGCGTCGTCTTCTACAGGCAGGGAGTCTTCTACGGGCGCAGANTCTGGGTGCAGAAATATCTTTGAAATTTGCACTCTTGAAGTCTCGTGGCGTACGTCTCGACGAGCTGGCGAAATGGTGGGCAGCGGCAATGCTTGCGAAGGTCTACAAAGTTCGTTACGATGGGGCAATCGCTGCGAATCGCCGATTCTTGGCGTCTTCCGAACACATACACAGGATAATAGGGAATAATGGCAGACTCCAGCATTGCCAGAATTTCCTCGTACGGAATATTCCCCTCGTCCCACCCTAGTGCGTGCGTTTCGTACGTATGTAGACAGTACTTCTGTTGCGTGGTGTTGTCGAGGTGCTTCTCTGGACACGGCGGTAAAAAAGTGAAAAACTTTGGTTTTCTCGTCCTCGTCACTGTACGAGATGGCAATCTGCTTGATGGTGTGCGAGTCCAACGAGCGTAAACTTTGGGTGTTGCAAAACATTTTTTTCTATTCACTAAATGTTATTTTTTTNCTGCTTGATGGTGTGCGAGTCCAACGAGCGTAAACTTTGGGTGTTGCAAAACATTTTTTTCTATTCACTAAATGTTATTTTTTTGTTATGTAGAAAATCTTAGGTTCTTATGCACACACCAGTTTTCAAATTTATTTTACAATGTCATTTAAAACCTTATCGAGGTCCATGCACATCGGGAACCTGTGTTCTGGGTTGGTTTCCACGCCAGGTAGTGCGTGCCAGTAAACTTCTTGAAGGGGAGCATCTTCCACGGGTACAGCATGTTAGTAGATATCTTACACGCGGGCGTCGTCTTCTACAGGCAGGGAGTCTTCTACGGGCGCAGANTTTTCGAAAACGCACGAGCAATTAGCCAATGCAAGAGATTGTCACGTGACGTGGTTAGCCAATGAGAATCACGGGTGGAGCTGGTGGCCTGCCGACTAATTGGTCAAAAGAAGGTGAATAATTGGTAGAGGTGGTGATAGGGGTGAGGAAGTTATCCAATGAGAAACAGGGGTTGAGTTCGAGCGAACGCCTCTAATTGGTCGAACGAAGGTTTCCGAAAACGTAAGAGAAACCAGCCAATGAGAAGAATTGGCAGAGGAATTATATATATATTTGAAGGGGATAGGGCAAATAGGGAATGGAAAACATAGGAGGAGCAATAAAATATATTGGAAGGGGTTAGGGCAATTGACCAATTCAATATTTTGTAAGGGGGAGTGGAGTGTGTAAGCCGTCTGCTAGGCTCGGTGCTGGGGACAGCACCAGTAATTTAAAAACAAATGACAAACGAAAAAACCAAGAGGCCGGTCGAACGAAGGTGAGAGACACACTCCAGTAATGTATAAACAAATGACAAACGAAAAAAAAACCAAAATGGTGGACGGTGGCTGAGACACCTACAAAGATGGCTGACCGCACCTACCAAGATTGCGGACTGCACCGACAAATATGGTGGAATGAGTATGAGTGGAGGAGATGTAGGGATTCTCAGGAAATTTAAATTATTTAAAATATATTTTTAAATAAACTTTTTAATATATTTTTTTATAAATTTTTTTGCTTTTTTTTTAATTTGTGGGATATTTTGGAATTTTTTTGGATGTTTTTTAATTTCCTGGGTTTTCAAGGTCAAAGATCACCGGGACAAAGTTTAGAATCAAGGTCGTCTGGATCAAATATGGCCACCCGGCTGACCGGAATGACAGAGCACGAACAGCTCCGACGCTCCGGTCCCAGGTCCCGATGTGGCAAAGTCCCCATAATCCCTCTACTACCACAATTTTTCAACCAGCTTTTACTTATGCAGATTTAAGAAGCCATAGGAAAAAAGAGTTTGTGCAATTTTCGGTACCTGCTACTTAATAAGTTTTGTGGCTGTAAACAATCTAATCTGCATTTCCAATAGGAAAAATTATGTATTTTTTGCCACACTCAAAACAGCAGCAAAAATCTTTATTTTACATTTGCGGTGTATTTTTATTTTTTTCAATGTTTGATCAAGGTGTGTAAATTCTGTTGTGTCTCGCCCGCGGTTCGAAGATTCACTCAACGTAAAGTGATCGAATCCAGATTTACATCATGCCGTGAGAACCGGTTGCCACGAGGAGATATCCTGGTCGTCAAGTAGTGACGTTATGGGGCAGTACAAGAAAGGTTGGCTCGTTTTTCAACAACAACCGAGCCCAGGAAAAACAATAGTTGCAGAAAGAAGGCGATGGTTGAAAACGTAAAATTACATGATATCGTTTGGTGAAGATGCCGATGGCGAGCAATCGATTGCATTCAAAGACTACGGAGACATTCATGCATGAGTGATGCTGAGTATTTGAGTCTGACCAGTTATGGTATTGTTAGTTCTTTACGGTGTGTTGTAAACAGTTGTCGAACCGTGTGAATATAGGTCAGTTAGGATGCAATTAGTCTTCCAATTTTCATTGATTTTGTACAGATGTGTAAAACTTACGACAGAAGGGTTTTCACGATTTCAGTCATAATTTTCTACTATGTCTAGTCTCCACGAAATAAGTCATATTGACGAACACTGTGGAAAGTTGAGGGTTTTACACAGAGGACTACAAGAAGCTTCGTCTACAGAGCCAAACAACCCTCGTAGCCGCTCATCCTCGCGAATATTGATTGGAAACTGCTGCCCTTTGGAAGGGTTGGCGCGAACCGCACGTGGCCTGCCTCCCTCCACAACCCTCTGCAACCCTCGCGAGCATTGTGCTTGCGCAGGCATGCAGGGCCAGGAGATATCATACAACCCCTCACAACCTCCAACCACCACCTCTTTCGTCTTCGACGGAGGAGAAAGTGACATTCAATTTCCTCTCGTGTTCAACCACCCCGGGGATATCTGTCCCCCTCCCAGAAATCACCCGCGAACCCAGATTCCGGAAGTACCGCGGGTTCCCCCCCTCCTCCTTCAACCCCCGATGTACCGCTTTCAGGTTGGCTGCGTACCCGATGGCTAAAGCGGGGGTAAGTTGGCAGCACGTGCAGCCGAAGCAACATGTGGCCAGTTTCGACCGATTACGAACAACCCCTTACCGCATATACGCTTGCGTGCGGAAGATGATCTCTGTATCTAACCCAGCTGTTGGAGGCCGCAGTCTGAATTTCAGTGTGAAATAATTCACAGGGTATGTTAATGAACGATCAGCTGTGCAGGATGTAAAACTCACAAGAGCCACTGAAAGTTTTAAGTAGAATCTCTGATTTGTCGGATGCCCCTTTGAAGAGCTCTCTCTGGAAAAAATATCACTTGAGGTTGGGCTCGTGATGGTCATTGGTTGAAACTCCACAAGCTGAAGAAAATACGGAATGTCAACCTTTCCCCTTTGACCACTATTGACTGGCTCTGTGAGTGAAAACGCAGCTCCGACGCAGTCCGTGACAGGCAGTAGAAGTGAGAACAACATCCCCTTTTGATAGTGAGTGTTCAATAAGATATGGAAATCACTGAAGGTGCCCAATTGCTCCATGCTGGGACTCCATTGTTCAGCAGACCAATGTGCTAACTAGATGCTTACTGAGTTAACAAGATGTTTACTGTGTTTGCTGAACAAACCTCAAACCCTTTTCTACAAGAGCTTTGACAGATGGAACTTGCGTATAACGCTAAAATAAATAGTAATCACTTGTGTCAACAAATGTGCTATATAAAAATTGCCACTGCCTCTACCTGTAAACAATTTAAAGGGCACAATAATTGGAATGTGTCTAGTAAAGTTGGCAAAGACAGAGGGAAAGTAGTTGATGACTTAAGGGTGTCGGGCCCCAAAAAGTTAATAATTGTACCAAACATACTCTTAAAATCGTACGCATTGTAGTAATAATATTTTACTCAAATAAAAAAATGTAGACTATTTTTTTAATCATCTAATGTAAAATACAAAATTCTTCTTTTTTTGTTGCAGCCGTAATAACAAATACTAACTAAACTGTACAGATGAACACATTTACAATATAAACTAATGCCGAGGGCTACTGCTTGGCATATATGTAATCACCAAATAACAGTTCATACATGTTTTCAAAAAAATGTTTAAAATATGTATAAAAATATCATAAATCTTCGTGCACCCAAATGGACGGTGAAGTGTACCTAACCCAAGAGAGAGAATTGTGGGGAATAACTCCTTGATTACACTGCAAATCCGAGACATTTAGAGTTTTACGAGGGCAGTCAAAGCCATTCGCGAGTACATCTACTGCGTGTGGCGAAGAATGCATTTTACACGCCGACTTTTGTCAATCGTAGTAGAAGTTCAAAACCGGCGGGATGTTGATATTTTGGTCGTTAATCTTAGGGTTACGCAACTAAAAATTTACTTGGAATTGAAATGAAATCACATTTTACACGAAACCAGATGCGCTCCTCAGTTGCGAAAATAGTGATCTTGTTATATTTCTCAGGGTTTGATGATTATTGTAAAGTTTAGTATTGGCATAATGTCACGTCATTACTGCATGGATTACAGCAGAGTCGGTTGCTCTCGAGTATTTAATAGAAATAAAGGTATGATGAGGGCTTGAGAAATATTATGCTACTAAAATAGCTTTCCTGATAATATTTGTGTGTAACCACAGGGGCAGCGGTGGCGTAGTGGCCAGGGTGCTCGCCTCCCACCACGGCGATCCGGGTTCACTCCCGGATTTTCGCATGTGGGAATCGTGCTGGACGATGCCGCTTGCCGGCGGGTTTCCTCGCCCTTGCATTCCAGCGCCGCTCCATTCTAGTGCTTCACTTCTGTCATGCTCAGGGATGACGGTCACCTACGGGTCCCAGCTGGAAAGACCGTCAATCGGAGGGTGCACTCCACACGCCATTATTATTATTAAGTGTGTAACCACAGTTGGCCCAGTGGTTTAGTCACTGGTCTCCCACATCACAGATCCCCGGCGGGAAATTTTCATGTGAAGAGTATGACGGCCACTGGCATGTTGCGAATGTTTTCTCGGGGCTCTTCCGGTTCCTCCCACGTCCTCATTCCACTAAGTCTCCACCCCCATCTCGTCTCACCTCGTACATTCTTCGCGCTGGCTGGAGCGACAGATCTGTCCCTCGGGGTAAGGCAGCCGGTCCTGCTTAACGCCAGCCTTCTCTCATCCATGCGTGACCCCTCACACGAAAAAGTGAGCACTTTTGAAATTAACCTTAGAAAAAAGTCACTGCTCGTTCCTGCATGCATTTTAACGGGCGCACTGAACGATATGCGCTCAGTAAAGTTGGTAACGATTGAGAGAAGGTAGTTCAATGCGTTGAATTCAAATTAAAAGTGTTCGGTAACCATTTGTGATAACTGAGATTATTTCTTTCGCTTTCAATTTTTTTGTAGCATCTAAGTGTAAAAATTGACAGATTTTTAAAATACTCACTTTTATAATAATTTCACACTTTCACTTGACCAGCGCATGAGTAAAGTGACAAGGCCCATGGCAGTGTTCATTGTACATAACTTGGAAGAATACACAACATGCATATAAGAAGATATTACGCAGGGTTGTTAAAAGTGCTCAGATTACCGTGAATAACCTATACTAACATTATGTCTAATAACTGGTGTCATTTACCAACAACAATACGTAGGACATTTAAATCAAACCTGGCTAAGTCAACTAAAAATATGGCAACAGAACAGAGCTGTGGGCGGCTCTTAACCTTAGTGTCTTGAGAGCCGATGAGGTTAAAGCGAAATGAATATGGAGCAGCGCCGGAATGCAAGGGTGGGGGAAACGGGAGATCCCCGAGAAAACCCATCCAGCAGTGGCACTGTCCCGCAGATTCCCCCGTACGAAATTTTGGGGTCATCCCCGCCGGGAATCGAACCCTGTTCGCTCACGTGGGAGGGGGGANCAGATGTGTAAAACTTACGACAGAAGGGTTTTCACGATTTCAGTCATAATTTTCTACTATGTCTAGTCTCCACGAAATAAGTCATATTGACGAACACTGTGGAAAGTTGAGGGTTTTACACAGAGGACTACAAGAAGCTTCGTCTACAGAGCCAAACAACCCTCGTAGCCGCTCATCCTCGCGAATATTGATTGGAAACTGCTGCCCTTTGGAAGGGTTGGCGCGAACCGCACGTGGCCTGCCTCCCTCCACAACCCTCTGCAACCCTCGCGAGCATTGTGCTTGCGCAGGCATGCAGGGCCAGGAGATATCATACAACCCCTCACAACCTCCAACCACCACCTCTTTCGTCTTCGACGGAGGAGAAAGTGACATTCAATTTCCTCTCGTGTTCAACCACCCCGGGGATATCTGTCCCCCTCCCAGAAATCACCCGCGAACCCAGATTCCGGAAGTACCGCGGGTTCCCCCCCTCCTCCTTCAACCCCCGATGTACCGCTTTCAGGTTGGCTGCGTACCCGATGGCTAAAGCGGGGGTAAGTTGGCAGCACGTGCAGCCGAAGCAACATGTGGCCAGTTTCGACCGATTACGAACAACCCCTTACCGCATATACGCGTGCGTGCGGAAGATGATCTCTGTATCTAACCCAGCTGTTGGAGGCCGCAGTCTGAATTTCAGTGTGAAATAATTCACAGGGTATGTTAATGAACGATCAGCTGTGCAGGATGTAAAACTCACAAGAGCCACTGAAAGTTTTAAGTAGAATCTCTGATTTGTCGGTTGCCCTTCTGAAGAGCTCTCTCTGGAAAAATTATCACTTGAGGTTGGGCTCGTTGTGGTCGTTGGTTTAAAATCCGCATGCTGAAGAAAATAAAGAATGTATATCTTTCCCCTTTGACCACTATTGACTGGCTCTGTGAGTGAAAAAGCAGCTCCGACGCAGTCCGTGACAGGCAGTAGAAGTGAGAACAACATCCCCTTTTGATAGGGAGTGTTCAATACGATGTGGAAGTCACTGAAGGTGCCCAACTGCTCCATGCTGGGACTCCGTTGTCCAGCAGACCAATGTGCTAACTATATGTTTACTGTGTTAACAATTTGTTCACTGTGCTTACTGAACAAACCTCAAACCCTTTTCTACAAGAGCTTTGACAGATGGAACTTGTGTATAACGGTAAAATAAATAGTAATCACTTGTGTCAACAAATGTGCTATATAAAAATTGTCACTGCCTCTACCTGTAAACAATTTAAAGGGCACAATAATTGGAATGTGTCCAGTAAAGTTGGCAAAGACAGAAGGAAAGTAGTTGATGACTAAAGGGTGTCGGGGCCCAAAAAGTTAATATTTGTACCAAATGTATTGTTAAAATGGTATGCATTGTAGTAATAATATTTTACTCTAATAAAAAAATGTACATTATTTTTTTATAATCTGATGTCAAATACAAAATTCTTCTTTTTTTTGTTGCAGCCGTAATAACAAATACTAACTAAGCTGTACAGATGAATCCATTTAGAATATAAACTAATGCCGAGGGCTACTGCTTGGCATATATGTTTAAAAAAAAGTTTAAAATATGCATAAACATATCATAAATATTCGTGCACCCAAATGGACGGTGAAGTGTACCTAACCCCAGAGAGAGAGAGAGAGTTGTGGGGAATAACTCCTTGATTACATTGCAAATTCGAGACTTTAGAGTTTTACGAGGACAGTCAAAGCCATTCGCGAGTACATCTACTTACTGCGTGTGGCGAAGAATGCATTTTACACGCCGACTTTTGTCAATCGTAGTAGAAGTTAAAAACTGGCGGAATGTTGATCTTTTGGTCTCTAATAATAGGGTTACGCAACTGAAAATTTACTTGTAATTAAAATGAAATCACATTTTACACGAGACCAGATGCGCTCCTCAGTTGTGAAAACAGTGATCTTGTTGTATTTCTCAGGGTTTGATGATTACTGTAAGGTTTAGTATTGGCAAAATGACACGTCATTACTGCATGGGTTACAGCAGAGTCAGTCGCTCTCGAATATTTAATAGCAATAAAGGTATGATGAGGGCTTGAGAAATATTATGCTACTAAAATAGCGTTCCTGATAATATTTGTGTTTAACCGGCAGCGGTGGCGTAGTGGCCGGGGCGCTCGCCTCCCACCACGGCGATCCGGGTTCGATACCCGGCGGGTTCACTCCCGGATTTTCGCATGTGGGAATCGTGCTGGACGATGCCGCTTGCCGGCGGGTTTTCTCGGAGTACTCCCGTTTCCCCTGCCCATGCATTCCAGCGCCGCTCCATTCTAGGGTCTCACTTCTGTCATGCCCGGGGATGACGGTCACAAAATACGGGTCCCAGCTGGAAAGACCGTCAATCGGAGGATGTTGCCTTGCCCTGGGTGCACTCCCCACACGCCATTATTATTATTTTTAAGTGTGTAACCACAGTTGGCCCAGTGGTTTAGTCACTGGTCTCTCACATCACAGATCCCCGGCGGGAAATTTTCATGTGAGGAGTACGACGGCCACTGTCATGTTGCAAATGTTTTCTCGGGGCTCTTCCGGTTCCTCCCCCATCCTCATTCCACTAAGTCTCCACCCCCACCTCGTCTCACCTCGTACATTCTTCGCGCTGGCTGGAGCGACAGGTCTGTCCCTCGGGGTAAGGCAGCCGGTCCTGCTCAACGCCAGCCTCCTCTCATCCATGCGTGACCCCTCACACGGGCGGGAACCACATGTGGGTATTCTTTATACAGGCTGTTCACGATAAAGTGAGCACTTTTGAAATATACCTTAGAAAAAAGTCACTGCTCGTGCCTGAATGCATTTTAACGGGCGCACTGAACGATATGCGCTCTGTAAAGTTGGTAACGATTGGGAGAAAGTAGTTCCATGACTTAAATTAAAATTAAAAGTGTTCGGTAACCATTTGTGATAACTCAGATTATTTCTTTCGCTTTCGGTTTTTTTTTGGATCATCTAAGTGTCAAATTGGCAGTTTTTTAAAACACTTACCTTTATAATAATTTCACACTTTCACTTGACCAGCGCATGAGTAAAGTGACAAGGCCCATGGCAGTGTTCATTGTACATAACTTGGAAGAATACACAACATGCATATAAGAAGATATTAAGCAGGGTTATCAAAAGTGCTCAGATTACCGTGAATAACCTATACTAACATTATGTCTAATAACTGGTGTCATTCACCAACAACTATACGTAGGACATTTAAATCAAACCTGGCTAAGTCAACTAAAAATATGGCAACAGAACAGAGCCGTGGGCGGCTCTTAACCTTAGTGTATTGAGAGCCGATGAGGTTAAAGCGAAATGAATATGGAGCAGCGCCGGATTGCAAGGGTGGGGGAAACGGGAGATCCCCGAGAAAGCCCGTCTAGCAGCGTCTTCGTCCCGCATGATTCCCACGTACGAAAATTCGGGGGCGACCCCGCCGGGAATCGAACCCTGTTCGCTCACGTGGGAGGGTGGCAGTATAACCACTACACCACTGCGGCCCCAACAGAGCTGTGAATGAAGCATTATTTTCTGCATTTTCACACATACTCTCACGTCTCGTAAACAACATTACTAATAAGAAAGATGTTGCCCCTTATCGTAATTATAAAGTGAACATATTAAAGAAGTGGATATTTTTGATATTTTTATGTAATTCTACGTAATGCTCATTTCAATTATCCTAGCTTTACAGATATTTACCAACCGAAGGTTCTCTGGAGCCATTTCGCGGGAAGTTATTACCTACACTTCGCGCAGTCGCCAAAATGCAGTGTTTACCTCTTTCTCTTCCCCTTGTAATGATTGCGCTATTAAAACGGCCATATCGAGCTTTATGAGGAACTAATTGTCGGTGTGAAATGCACACTAACTGGGAATGGCCGGCTACCATACTCGCAGTCCTCGGGTAATAACGGCTCGCGAAAAGTCTTCTGCCATACTAACTTGCACACGCCGTCCTCGTAATTCGTTTATTGCTGGAAAAGGAAATTTGCTAAAACTGATTATAGTGCACGTGCCATTTCAAGTAACAGTGTCAAATATAGCTGATTTCTTCGTTCAGACTTTATAATAGCAAAGTGCCGACTATAAATTAAAAATGAGTTACGAACCTAACACCGGCAATACTTTCTAAATTACCTAAGAATCCAACAAATCGACTTCAGTATGTTGCCACCGAAATTAAATTAAACCTGAAACTGTGAGTTTCGATTAACGTTATGAATTCAATGAAAGTCTTATGGAGAATAAAATTTAATTTTTACAATGCCCTCTTATTTCTGATAAATAACGCTTGGTGGTGAATTACTTTATGGCCCAAAATTCAAGAACGTGGTGTGCTAGGTTCCAGTAGTAATTAATTTATGGCAGAATGGCACCTTTTTGCAATCCAATGTTACTTACGCAGTAAGCCAATCTTAAATATCTATCATAATTTAAAAAAAAACTGTTAACAAGCAAAAGTGAAACCAATATTGATACAATGTCAACCACTTAAATTATGTTTATGTAAATATTTGGGCGTTAATAGCTCATTTACACTCTCATTGTAGCACCAGAATAATACCAAGGGAATAGAAACTTCGTGAAATTAATTTACGTAATTAACTGCGAGTTAATCATGTACGTGTCTTGCGCGGCAATCACTTTGAACCTGGCCACATTCTCTACGTAATTTGTTTTATGCCTACATGAAAAGCTAGAGTCATCAATGAATTTTTTCTAATTATAAATAATTTATAACATGAAGAAATGGTAATTTTTTCTATGAATTAACTAAGCAAATTCTAGCTGCCAAAAAAAAATTTATGTCCATCTTTATTTACATTTCAGTTCTCCAAATTAAGCATCCGATGCAAATGAGTTTATTAAATTTTTTCTGGAATTCTTTCAGCATATACCTAAATAAACTGGCTCCGTCCGCAAGAAGTTAGTTAATTACGAAGTCACTGGGTTAATGTTTTGAATAACTGTATTTTTTTTTCTTGCCCCTCATTCTTCTTCTCTCCGCCTCTTGGAAGTAATTACATCAGTAGTATGCAGCAAAGAAAAAAAAACGCATTAAGAACTTCCAGCAATCTAAGCCACAATTAATTTAAATTAAAAAGTTAAAGCGAGAGGACAGCTAATTTATTAATTCTAAAACACGGAGCTACGCACGGAAATATGTTGGTGTGCGCCGCGGAGTTTAGAGAGTTCATGTAGTTCCGTTAGCTTTTTGTACTGTGCCAACTCCACAAGATCACGACAGAAATTTATTATGAGGCTTGAAATTAGCCGCAAAAAGACTGCTGCAAAGCAATTATGGCCTGCAGGCATACTGCCAGAAGAAATCAGTTATACTGTTCATGGTAAACAGAGCACTTTGGATAGCCCTGCTCAAGGCCAACTAGTAAGTTCGTTGTGTATTCTTTCAGAACATGCAAAATTAACGTTGCCGTGAGCCTGATTACGTAATTCATGCGTCGGTCAAGTGAAACTGTGCCATTATTGAAAAAAATTCTTACAAATTTGTTTATTTTTACGCTTTTATGATTAAAAAAACAACTAAAAATGTAATTTCGGTATCCACGAATGTTCGACTAACACTTTAAATTCAACGTCGGACCCAACAAAATTGATATTTTTGTATTTGTACCGAACATTATTCAACTCGCACGCAATGTATGTGATAACATTTTCCTCAAATAAAAAATATTTACACTTAATAATTTTGAATAATTTTATGTAAAATTAAATATTCTTCTGTTCTGTTGCAGCCATAACAACAAATACTAAGTTTTTCAGTTGAAAAAAGTTACAAAGTGAACTAACCCTATGGGATACTGCGTGACACACGTGTAATCACTAAATAACAAGCCACATACAGGCTGGGTATGAACTCCACAGACAATCATCGGCAGGTGATTCCAGGCCAAAAACACACGACATACAGTCTAAGTATATTCCGAAGGGGCGAAAACCGCCCTTCAAAGTGTAGTTGAAGCAGAGATTTTTTGCTAGTACCACGCCCAGAATGAACGATAAATGTCTTGAGTTTCCGTATACTGCATTATTAAAAGACGAAGTACAAAGCACAAAAAATATGGTCTCCAATATCAACCCCCATCCATGAAAAGTGAGGGGTTGGCAGCACATTTGTGCAAATAAAAAGGTAACTGTTTCACTTTGTTTGTTGTTTCCTGTGGATTTTTAATCTACTCTACATGGTGAACAAAACTTCCGTCTTGTGTTTTTAAGCTAATTGCCGCCGGTTTTGATAATTCATAATGTTCCAACAAGGACTCTCGGTGTCTAGCACATAGCAACACATTTGCTGTTGGTGCACGATGTTGCCGTGTTAAGTGACACCATGTATTGTTGGAACAAGTCGCGTGTCACGTGACATCCACACCTACCCCAACAATCCATCGCTGATATGCAAGTAAGGCCCGTGGTGGCGCAGTGGTCAGACTGCTCGCCTCCCACCACGGCGAATCGGACGCGATTCCCGGCGGGGTCGGCACGA
>NQII01000566.1:0-53005 GCA_002778355.1 Clitarchus hookeri | reverse complement strand
GGGGGGGGGGGTGTCCCCTTGTTTCCGGGGTTGCTTCGTGCTTGCTAGAGGACGTCTATTACCAGACCACTTAATTTACTCAGACGCACGACCGGCAGTTGCAGCTGTCTACCGATCTACACTTCGCAGTGGTGAGGTTAATTATACTGAGGTTGGGAACAAAACGAAGTTTATTATGGAAGAGTTTGGCATAGAGAAAATTTCCGCCGCTAGTTGCGCAGTGTTCCAATAGGTAACATTCAATTTATTTAAAAACGTTAGCTACGTGAGTTATATAAAAATAGATTTTACCAAGTTACGAAGTTATTTTATATTTGATTTATGATTATTGCAAATATCCTGTTTTCAACGTAGAAACTAGAGAAAAATCTGGTACATTGCTGACATTTGCGCTTAACTAGCGGCGAAAATGTTCCCTTTGTCAAACGTTTAGCATTGATCTTCCCAACCTGTAGCGGAAGTAACGTTAGCGGTGGTTAGCGGCACCCGGTTTNTTTGTCAAACGTTTAGCATTGATCTTCCCAACCTGTAGCGGAAGTAACGTTAGCGGTGGTTAGCGGCACCCGGTTTAGCCTCTGTTACTGGGCTTTAGCTGTTTGCGTGAGCACAGATAGTATGGTATGTGGTATGTGGTGAAATCAATTTTAGCGGAGAAAAAATCGGCTAGCAGTTTGCAAAATTAAACTATAAAATATAGGCCCGTATTTATGAAACTTCTACTCTTAAAATTAACGTCCTTAAAATTGCTGAAGAATCTACTAAATTGTTCCTCCGTAGCACCAAACTCGTTCCATACACACAAAAGAATGTTGGATAGGAAAAAAATTTATTTTTTTATCAGTTCCAGTCACACGTTTTTGGTATTAAGTGTCACTTAATTTACAAAAAATAGAAACATGACATTTCATANTTTATCAGTTCCAGTCACACGTTTTTGGTATTAAGTGTCACTTAATTTACAAAAAATAGAAACATGACATTTCATAGATTCTACTTAAACCCTTGTATGACAAATGTATTCCAAAAATTAATGCAATTGCCTACTTCAGCATTTCCATGCAAAGACACGAAAGAATGTTTCATTTTCGTTCAATTATTTCGTGCAAGAAAAACTTCTCGTTTTATTTTCTGTTTTCAATTGTCGCTTCATTTTTAAAAATTTATCTTCCTTGGGATATTTCAAATTGAACCGGGACAAAGTATTTCCGTTTATTTCTCTTTTGAAATTATTTAATGAATCGTGAACGTTTTTTTTTATTTTCGTGTTTAAATAACAGCGAAATATCCACTTTGAGTAGCGATTGTAAAAAAATTGTGGATGGATTTTTTTTTTTTACTTGATGTCTGGTGACTTTATATGTCACGAATAATAATTAAACAGCAATTAGCACAGATTCAAAGTAATGCAATTTTTTTCCAATCCTAAATTCCAAAGGATAATGGCATACTTATCTGTTCGCAGATACATAGGCTACGGTTGTTTGATATCACGCCAGACGGGTCGGTGTTCTTTGAACTACTGTTGCTTGGGAGCTATTTATGCTGAATAACTGTTCTCAAGTACTTCTTCAACTAACTAATATTGCATCCAGAACGTCCTTAACGCACTTTCCCTGCTTTCTATCTCTCTTCTTCTCTCTATCTCTCCGCGTATGGCCTGCGTCAGAGTGAGTGGCGGTGGGAACTTAAAACATTACATTGATCTGATACTAAAATCTAGAAGCACGATTGTTTTTACCAGCTAATAAACTTTCTAGGCGAAAATGCAGAAAAAATATCACGACACTTACAAACTCTAAAATCAAATAAATGTCGTCTTCATACTGTATATTAGTTATTGACATTCATTACCGCGGTCCTTACGCTTTGTACATGCATACATTATACGCTTTGTATATGCAAAAAGATTATTCTCTAAAAAAAAAAACAGAAATTTCGCTAATTGAAGGAAATTATAGGGAAGTAAATATGATGTTCAAGACGCCTCTAGTAGTAAGGATTCACGTTTCTCTCCTCAAGAATAGCTGTGGATGTTTTTGCTTTCCACTAAACTATTACTGTGCGTCTCAGTGTCTCCTGACTTCTATGTGGAAGGGGCCGTACCCTATATTCCTTTTGCGTGATGTAAGTTGCGTATTTCGCTTATAAACACACACATATATATATATTTATTTTTACAAGCGAAATACGCAACTTACATCACGCAAAAGAAAGATAATGGTACAACCTCTTCCACATAGAAGTTTGATCACTTCACATCACTTTGACGTATACACACCAATTTAATAAATAAACCACCTAATAATATAATGCTAATTCAAAAAAAATTATATCTTAAACCTAACATAATTAACATATTAAAAACACGATATGAACCGTATCCATCTAATTTCAATAAAACACCAGCTAAAATTATTACTCTATATATATAGTTCATTAGTGGTAACGTTGAACGTTTCTAAAGCCCTGCCAAAGTTCTACTTTCAGAATGTTCCTCCGCCTCATGCAAACAAAGCTCAACCAAGTGCAGAAGATTGCACCAAAGGGACCACCCACCGCATTCGTGCACACCAAGTGTAATAATATTTTGCATAACCACTATTTCGTACTAGGCATTGTCAACAAGCCTAATTTCTCACTGTTTTTCTCGTATCGATCATAAATGAAACATTACGATGCATAAATAAAATATAAGTAAAAGTTCCATTCAACCAATAATAAGATACTTTAATATTACAGAAGTATAAAACGCGCATGGCACATGACATATCTTGGAAAGTACCAAACATGGTATACTTGGGGAGATTTAAAGGTTTGATTCAAAAAGTGGGATGAAACCACGAATAAACTTATACATAGAGGGTAATTAACACCTGCCAGATTTATGGCGACTACACAGAATAAGTATATATGCAGAAGCGAAATGGTGATCCTCTTTCTGATTTAAGTTTACTCGGTCCCTAATTAGCTAAATGAGACTACTGGAAATGGGCGTAGTATTTAAGCCATAGTATTAAAAAAATTAATTTGCCCACAATTGTGGGAACAATTTTGAAATTACTCGTTAAATTATTGTCGTTAACAAAATTTGCAGTATTCATGGGCCTATAGTGATAATGTGAAATTGTCAGGAATAATCACACGCTTTATTACACCAGTACATCAAAACTTCCTCTAATTGTATAAAATTTAAATAAATGCGTTTCCGGAGAGTGTAAATACACAATATTAATATGAGTACAAAGCTGAAACTACATTATTGTTTAATTCACGCTCAACACTGTAATAAGTAATCTAATCAGCGATTACGTTAAAATATGTAAAGTTAGGGTAATTTTGAGAGCTCTCATGTTAAATGGGCCGAAATAACTGGGAACCATTTATAGTCCTATTCATGAATTCTTCCCACTTTATGAATAAAAACTTGTGTTAACATAAAAGGGTCTTATTTTTTTGTTTTAATTTAATTTTTACTTATATTTTATCTACAAATTATAATACTTCATGGATAATTAATAAGAATAAAAACTAGAGATAAAATTGTTGTAATGGTATTGCATAGTAAGGAATAGTTCTTATGTAGAATATTATTATACTGAGTACGCACGAATGCGGTGCGTTGTCCCTTTGGCGTAATTTTCTCACGGCTGTTCAAGGTAAAGTGAGCACTTTTCAAACAAACCTTAGAAAAATGTTAATGCCTCTGCCGTGCATATATTTTTATGGGCACACTACGTGGCATGCGCCCAGTAAAGTTGGTAACGATGGAGGGAAAGCCGTTCCATATCTTAACGTTGCAATAAACGTGTTGGGTAAACATTTTTGAACAGTGAAATGATTTATTTTGCTGTATCTATTTTTTTTTAATGCGTATACGTGTAAGAATTAGAAAATTTTGTAAACTATTTATTTTCCTAATAATTTTACAGTTTTGTGTTTCCTACTCATGAATAAAGTGATGAGGCTTGCAGCAATGGTAATTTTACTTATGGACAAGTAGATCTTAAGCAGGGCTTTCAGGAGTGCTCAGTTTATAGGGAACGGACTTTATATTTTGCTAAGCTTTGTTTGTACGAGGAAGTAGAACTTAAGCAAGGATTCAGAAAAGNGAGTCGCAACTCCAACCCTAATCTTTATACCCCGTCTGCACGAGACGTATTAGTTACTCCCCTCAAGCCCTGCGTCCACGCGCACACATACACACACAGCACTTTCATTTCAGATAAGCCACGGCGTTTACGTAGCGACTCCAAATCCTAAAAAAAATATATATATTAATTTCCTCTCGTATCTGATGAGGCTAAGGGCTGGCTAATTGCGGCCGGGGCAGCTATAATGATACTTGATTCCCCAACGGCAAGGGCACGAGTCGGGGCTTTGCCCCAACGTCTGGCCCCTCCTTTTCGTGATATTTCCAACAAGCTTCGATGGCTGCCAAGCTTTTAATGATAACGTTATTAAAAGCCCCTTCCCTGCCTTCTCATTTTTTTCCCTCCCTAAACTCCCTTCCCATTGTCGTGAGAAAGGCTCGCTCCGAAGTTTGTCATTACGGGCAAATGTAAATATAGGCTTGNGGGGGGGGGGGTATCGTGATATCCTCAGTTCGCTTTGGACTTGTTCACGCGAAAATTTACATTCAGAAGTCGGGAGCGGGAAAAACACACAGAAGGAAGGGCGCCGAATGCCGTACTTCGGTGATGCCGTTGTGTAGTCACGCGGGCTGCTATTGTTCGTGGAGGAGAGACCGATAAGGCAGAGTTCCGCACGCGATTCACGTAAACGTTCGCCTCTGTGACGCCACGGCGACCTCCTTGGTCGGAGTTGCGTTGGCGTTGCCTCTAGACCATGAGGTCTCGGGTTCGAATCCTGGGCAAGTCTCGGATTAGATGCGTCTAGATGTACTTCCCCCACCCCACTCACTTTCCAGAATTAGGGAGGGTGAGTAAAGAGATTTGCGGTCATCGAGTTCTTGAAGAAGGTGAGAATGGAGCAGCGCCAGAATGAAGGAGCGGGGGAAACGGGAGATCCCCGATAAAAACCGCTGACCAGTGGCGTCGTCCGGCGTGATTCCCNCAGAATGAAGGAGCGGGGGAAACGGGAGATCCCCGATAAAAACCGCTGACCAGTGGCGTCGTCCGGCGTGATTCCCGCATGCGAAAATCTGGGGACTATCCCGCTGGGAATCGAACCCGGTTCACCTAGGTCGGAGGCTAGTAGTCTAATCACTCCACCACCTTGGTGTAGAACTTATAAATTTACGTATCTACGCTTAATACATTTGTAGNATAAATTTACGTATCTACGCTTAATACATTTGTAGCGGAGGAAAATAACAAATACTTGGTCTGTTTACTGAGATACAAATAAACATAACTATTCCAAAATATCTAACCGGCAGATCTCGTAATACTTTGGAAGACTACTAAGTCAGTCTGCTAATCATATCGAAACCAGGAAATTAAATGAAACAGTTAATGTTATTTTGGGGGTATTCCACCTTGCCCGCTTAGTTTTTTTGGTACACGAAAACCTCGTTAACTGATGCAACGTAACATACATCTTGAAACACCGTGGCAAACAATGGATTAGGGGGTAATTGAACCTGGAGCTAGCTGTGAATAATTACTTTAAGTAATAACTGAGATATCGCACATATTANGGATTAGGGGGTAATTGAACCTGGAGCTAGCTGTGAATAATTACTTTAAGTAATAACTGAGATATCGCACATATTAAATTAAACAGAAAATATTGCAAGTAAAATTATCATGGACACAGGTAATTAAAATTATTAAATCCTCNGCACATATTAAATTAAACAGAAAATATTGCAAGTAAAATTATCATGGACACAGGTAATTAAAATTATTAAATCCTCTATAGTTTTGAAGTTTGTGGAAAACTAATGTTTGACATCATCAGTCATATTACAGTACGCTATCAAATACTGTACANTATAGTTTTGAAGTTTGTGGAAAACTAATGTTTGACATCATCAGTCATATTACAGTACGCTATCAAATACTGTACATTTAAAATACGTCAGTAGTTTTAATAACTAATGTGTAGATCACTGCCAGTAGAGGAGAAAAGTGGACTTTGAGGCAACGCCGTCTGGAACAGAGTGTCGGAGCTGTTCATGCTCTGTCATTCCGGTCAACATGGGCCATATTGATTCCAGGTGATCTTAGCCTTTGACCTTGACCCAATTTTTTTATAAAAATTAAAAAAATTAAAAATATATTAAAAAATAATAAAAAAATAAAATAACTTTTTTCAAAAATATTTTGAAATGTGACAAAAAATGTATTTAAAAACTTACACCGCCCCCCCCCATTTCTTACCTTACTTATTCTACCGTATGCGACAGTCTTGGTTTTTTCGTCTGTCGTTTGTTTATACATTAATGAACACAGCCATCTTGGTTTTTCGTCCGTCATTTGTTTATACATTGCTGGGCGCTGCCATCTTGGTTTTTTCCTCTGTCATATGNCATTAATGAACACAGCCATCTTGGTTTTTCGTCCGTCATTTGTTTATACATTGCTGGGCGCTGCCATCTTGGTTTTTTCCTCTGTCATATGTTTATACAACGCTGGAGGACGCCATTTTGGTTTTTTCGTTTGCCATTTGTTTGTATATTGCTAAAAAGACGCCATTTTAGTTTTTATTTTGTAATTTGTTTACACATTGCTGGAAGATGTCATCTTAGTTTTTCATTGGTAATTTGTTTATACATTGCTGGAGGACGCCATATTGAATTTAATATGTTTTGAACNTTCATCTTAGTTTTTCATTGGTAATTTGTTTATACATTGCTGGAGGACGCCATATTGAATTTAATATGTTTTGAACACCTAGGTTGTGCTAGTGTAATAATAATCGATATCGCCACAAGGTGGCAGCGATATTTATTTATGTTTTAAAGTATAGGTTGCGCTGCTGGCTTCCTTCATGTTGGATTCCATTTTAAACACACAGGTGGCGTTAATTTCTCGATTCAGCCGCCAGGTGATCTGGCGGGACTCATATTTATAGATATAGGAAAAACCTGTCATTTTTCATTGTATATTAAAAAAAATTCAATCAACAGTATACCTTACATTCATGATGCGGGAATTTGAATACGTGTATAATTTATTAAGTATACATNAAAAATTCAATCAACAGTATACCTTACATTCATGATGCGGGAATTTGAATACGTGTATAATTTATTAAGTATACATATTTTTTATTAAAACTTTTACGTTTACTTATATAATTGTACATATAGTACAATGATACTTTAGACAATACGATTTTAATAAAATTTATTTTTGTTCTGTACCTTTTACAATTTATTTATATTCCAGAAAATTAGATTAACATAAAATAAAACAATTTTAATCACAGGCATTTTTTTATTAAATTAATTTAATACTGTCCTTTATGCACTCGAAGAAATACTACAATATTCTTCCATACATATATGCATCTCAATACATGCAACTGTGTTGTATGTTACAGTCTCTCATGCATCCCGCTATTCGCATTTGTGTTGTCCTTGTGCGAAAATATCGTGACATTTATTACGCTGACACACTGTGCAGGGCAGGTTATGTAGGTAACTACACTTTTGAGGACCTGTACCGAAGTCACAAGAGACCTGCTTGCAGCAAACCCGGTAGCGAGGTAATGATGAGAAATGCACTTCACCTTTACAGGTCTTTGCATGTCTAAGTAAACTGTTGGTATGGTTTAACTGCTTACCGCACCTGTTACACAAATATGATATGCAACAGGGATTTTTGGCGTCATTAAAGTCGTCATGTCTCCGTTCATTGCGGCCGAAAGCAAATGTCTTATCACAAAAGTGACACTGATGACGACGTTGTGGTTCAGGCAAAGATTCGGACGGACCTGTTGGAGATGTAGGTACTGGAGCTAAAGAAGCAGGTAACGCCTGACTATAAATACGATTGCCACAAGCTCACCTGGTGGCTGAATAGAGAAATTTACGTCACTTATGTGTTGAAACTAGAATTCAACATGGAGGGCACTGACAGTGGAACCTATACTTTGAAAACATAAACAAATATGGCTGCCACCTTGTGACGATATCGATTATCAATACACTAGCGCCACCTCGGTAACGCTCATGGCTTGGAATGCAAGAGTGTGGCATTTAACATGCGCTCTATCCGTTCTGTCACTGCGGCACCCGTTGCGTCATATCGGCACCCCGCCGAAATGGAATGCAAGAGCGTGAAGTTTATATCGCATTTGGGAAGACACTGAGATAACCCTCCCAACTTTGAATGCAAGGGCGCGTTAAGTATGGTAGGGGTAGACTATGAGAAAACTCCTCGTGAATCCTCAACTCCTCATTGCCCAAAAATGAGTNAAAAATTCAATCAACAGTATACCTTACATTCATGATGCGGGAATTTGAATACGTGTATAATTTATTAAGTATACATCTTTTTTATTAAAACTTTTACGTTTACTTATATAATTGTACATATAGTACAATGGTACTTTAGACAATACGATTTTAATAAAATTTATTTTTGTTCTGTACCTTTTACAATTTATTTATATTCCAGAAAATTAGATTAACATAAAATAAAACAATTTTAATCACAGGCATTTTTTTATTAAATTAATTTAATACTGTCCTTTATGCACTCGAAGAAATACTACAATATTCTTCCATACATATATGCATCTCAATACATGCAACTGTGTTGTATGTTACAGTCTCTCATGCATCCCGCTATTCGCATTTGTGTTGTCCTTGTGCGAAAATATCGTGACATTTATTACGCTGACACACTGTGCAGGGCAGGTTATGTAGGTAACTACACTTTTGAGGACCTGTACCGAAGTCACAAGAGACCTGAATGCAGCAGACCTGGTAGCGAGGTACTGATGAGAAATGCACTTCACCTTTACAGGTCTTTGCATGTCTAAGTAAACTGTTGGTATGGTTTAACTGCTTACCGCACCTGTTACACAAATATGATATGCAACAGGGATTTTTGGCGTCATTAAAGTCGTCATGTCTCCGTTCATTGCGGCCGAAAGCAAATGTCTTATCACAAAAGTGACACTGATGACGACGTTGTGGTTCAGGCAAAGATTCGGACGGACATGTTGGAGATGGAGTTACTGGAGCTAAAGAAGCAGGTAACGCCTGACTATAAATACGATTGCCACAAGCTCACCTGGTGGCTGAATAGAGAAATTTACGTCACTTATGTGTTGAAACTAGAATTCAACATGGAGGGCGCCGACAGTGGAACCTATACTTTGAAAACATAAACAAATATGGCTGCCACCTTGTGACGATATCGATTATCAATACACTAGCGCCACCTCGGTAACGCTCATAGCTTGGAATGCAAGAGTGTGGCATTTAACATGCGCTCTATCCGTTCTGTCACTGCGGCACCCGTTGCGTCATATCGGCACCCCGCCGAAATGGAATGCAAGATCGTGAAGTTTATATCGCATTTGGGAAGACACTGAGATAACCCTCCCAACTTTGAATGCAAGGGCGTTAAGTATGGTAGGGGTAGACTATGAGAAAACTCCTCGTGAATCCTCAACTCCTCATTGCCCAAAAATGAGTCATTTAGCCACATAGTGGAGTCATGAAATAAATTAAAAAAAAAATTTTTTTTAATGTTTTTGAGCAATTTGGGAAATTTTTTTTAACGAAAAAGGGAAATTTCAACGTTTTTTGAGGGGAAAACGGGAAAAACACGGCTGACGCGGGAGTCACAGCTCGTCGCCCGTTCGGCGCCAGGGCGCCAGGTGCCCCAGAACCGCTCATTTCTAGCTACTCCAGTTGTCGCACCACATTATTTTTTTTACATTTTCCCCCTATTTGTCACATGCATTCACCACGTAAGTGGCTTGTCATACATATCAATTTTTATCATTTAGTGGTTGCCGGGATTATAATTCTATATAGTGTGCCTTCTATAGTGGCATTAACTACAAAGTAAAAAATGTCTGTACTTTTTACAAACCATTTTTTGGAAACTAGTTGCGAAAGCTTTTCTTGTAATTCCACAGATATAATAGTATGTTTTACAACTCATTATTTTTTTTTAGAAAACATACAAATATTTTTATGCATCTGAATATTTATAATAAACTCTAAGTTTACATCACTCGCTAGTTAGAACTCAATATTAGTTTCCTACTTTTCCCGCTAACATTTTGAGAAACTTAGTCTACATTATTTGTACTGTTACAAAATTATCTTTGGCGACCAATTGCCAAAGAAATCCTTGTACAAATACAGACAATTTTTTGCAGTGTACTACTACTAATAAACGTGTGCACCACATTACAAATCTTTCGATCATTCTTCGGCTAGTCAAAAGGCTCCAGCAGTATCCGTTTCACCAGCAGGCAGCTCCTTGTGTGGCGGAGAGGTGGTGTACGATAAAGCGGAAAGAGAACGACCCCAAGTACGGGACGCCGAAGTATCTTTTAATTGGATTCCTGGCGATGTGAGCGACCACGTAATTATCCTTCCAGCCACGGGTGATACGAGTAAGCGAGCACTCGACGAAAGCGATGGCCGAGCGACCTTTGCGCGCGACACCACAACCTGATCTGCGTCACATTAGCTCCGGTAGCTCACAGCGGTGACGCCGTAAAGGCGAAAGTGCGAGAGCCTTTGTTTTGGAAAGAAAAATAACTCGCGGGGGAAATTTCTGGCGGAGACCGCGAAGTTGCGGCCTCGTCCTTTTGCACGAAATTCGAGTGGGTTTGGAGCACGTCTGTGCTATGTATGCCCACACGCAACACGCTTAGACACTTTGAAAGGCATGGGTTTTTATTTGAGACGAACACCTCTCCACTCGCCGTATTTACATCACAGCTGCGGTCATTTCTGCCGAACAAAAAAGTAGCTCCCGTGGTTTATGCATAATCACATGTCAGAACAATGATTTTACACAGGCTTCGCAACACCCGCACGAAACGAATCAAAACCATTTCCCTAAAAATTTAAACACGGAAGACTGAGAGGTGGAAATTTATTAATTATAAAATTTGCACTGCAGGAGATATTTTGTAAAATTTTCTAGAACAACCACAAACCTCTTAAAATAAATAAACAAATAAATAATATTTTCTTGAATAAATGTTTTTAATTCAAAACGCGTCTCTGTGTTATGTTATTTCAAGTGAGCTCAGTTCTTAGTTTGTATCTTGTTGCAAATAGTGTATTCGACACTTTTAACTCAAATCTTCGAAAAATCACTCAATTTATAACGTGTTTGGTTGTTTCCTAAATATGCTATTTATCACAATCGTTTTAATTTATTTTTGGTTAAATCGAAATTTTTGTATATTTTATCTATAAATCATAGTATTTCATTTATGATTAACGTGAATAAAAACAGTGAGAAAATATGTGTGTTAGTAATGCTTAGTAAGAAATAGTTCTAATGCAAAATATTATTACACTGAATTCGCATGAATGCGGTGCGTTATTCCTCTGGTATAATTTTCTAGACTCTGTTAAGCTTTTTTATCATGAGGCAGATGAGTATCCTGAAAGTAGAACTTTAGCATGTCTTCAGAAAACTGAAGTAACCGTGAATGAATTATAGTAGCTCATTCAGTTCCCATCAGATTGTCAGAAAGTGTGAGAAATTTTAAGGGTAACTTTTGTCGAGTTTTATTTCATGATTTGTACCTCATTCAAAACCTCCAGACTCAATATTTGAGAGCTTTGACACGTAATACTAAGATGGCTTTATTTATGACACAGCAGTGGTTCGAGTCCAACCCGTGGCGTGACTCTGACTCTATGAACACTGAGTCGGCACCCAACATTTTTCGAAGCATCTGTAAGCAAAATACCTATAATGTGTTTGACCTTCCTATGAACAGAAGAGCGTTGTGAAAGTAGACAAAGATATATTTCACTGTGAAAGAACACAATGCACCATATTTGTAAATAAAGTTCCATGTGCCACAGCTCAAGATCAGTTTAGAGTAATATTTTTCCTCAACTACCACTTTGAGCAAATAACGTAAGGCGTTTGTACACTGCTGGCAAGGAAAATTGTCCTCTAATCGGGGAATCGTCTTTAGCAAATATGTGTACAAGACATTTTAAGAAAAATATTTTATTTCCTTTTTATTAAATCGCTTATTATTGGAGCATCAGGGCAAACAACCGAAGAGTGCAATTTTACGCTCGTAAACATCAGTTCCTAATCCTGGATATAAATGTTTTCAATTATCGAGATGGAAGTAAGTGTGCGAACTGAAATTGATACAAAATTGGTTGCAGGACCTATATAGACTTTGCTTTCATTCTAAAAATCAGCAACTACAAAGGAAAATATTGGTTACTTTACGTTATTAAACCTGTGAAATATATTAATCAGTCTAGTCCATTTCTCTAGGATTTCTTCGTCCACAAAAAAATACATATATGTATTTCCAAGCGTCTTTTTGATGCCAGCACAAATCACATGGCATCAGCGAAAGCACATTATTAATTTTACCAAGTACTCTTTTGATTTGTAATTTTGAGACTGTTGACTGACGTAATTGAATTCCTCACATTGTTCATATTCTGATGATAAATCATTTAATGAACAGTCACCAAGGTATACGTTTGATTCTTACTCGTTGCCACCAGTTTATCTGCGTGTAACTCTATTAGTATTTCTCTGGGTAGGCTCCGTAGGTCTTCTCGATGATGTAGGTAGGCCTAGAGGATATGCCTAGCAAAGTCCTTGGAACAGCCTTACGACCTAAGTTTGAGTTGAGAGATTTGGGCGGCTCTTAACGAGATCTTGAGAGCATATGAAATGAGGTGTGAATGGAGCAGTGCCAGAATGCAAGGGCAGGGGAAACGGGAGATCCCCGAGAAAACCCGCCAACTAGCTGCATCGTCCGGCACGATTCCCACATGCGAAAATCCTGGAGCGACCCGGCGGGTACTTGAAACCGGTTTGCCTTGGTGGTAGGCGGGTAGTCTAACCACTCAGCCACCGCGGCCCCCTTACGACCTAACAAGTACTGTTTCATACTTATTTTACAAGAGGCGTCATTAATGTTCACTTGAATGGAGATGACAATACCACAGCTGTTTTTTTATGATCTCACTCTTGCTATCAATGGCTATGGAACATTTTCAAATTAAAGGGGTACATGTTGGGACCAGACTCAAAGAAATTACACACCAAAGTTTAAAAAAGACTTCTGGAAATCGGCAGCGAAAAAGGAAAGAATTTTCGGTCCACTGCCAATCTATAAAAGTTTTTAATTCTAATTATCAGAAATATAATTTTTTAGGTACTTTTTTCCTTCACTCAACCGTCAAAAAGATACGAAAATGTTCTGCTTTAGCACATTGTTAAATTTCGCTATAGTTAATATGCTAAGGTAGCACATTTTATTGACGAATTAAAGGGCGTGGGAATATTATATTTTTGTCGGGTTTTGGAGTGGAAGGGGGGTAAAAATGCTATGTTATACCCCACCTACAATATTTGGAGAAGTACAATATACCCCTGTACCCCCCCTCCCCGTTCCTGCGCCAGTGTATGCTATTGAAGATGTGTGCATTGAATGCGGGTTTATTGCAACGGCAGAACATCTCCAATCTCCTTATTCGTCATCTGGTCTGCTGCTTCTGGGGCCATTGTCCTAGCGGGGCTGCATGTCTCTTGTTTGCGAGTGAGGGAAATAGAGAGGTGTAAACACTAGAGTGTTAAATGGATAAATCTCACATTTCCAAAATCCATCGGCAGGCCCTTCTCATTTAGCAGCTCCCAAATATGCCTGTCTCATTGAACTCCCGATGTCCTTATCTTTGAAGCTCTGGAGAAGATCATATACAAACCACTTTTCAGTTTATTGAGACAAGAAATGGTCAACAGTGTCCTCAAAAGACGCGTCCAGAGCTGCAGGCGATGTGTTGAGCGAGGCAGTAAGCAGAGAAGTGTGACCGCTTTCAAAGATCTCGATTGACAGCACCAGTGTACGAGTATGGGATTGATGTCCATCAATAATTAGCATCACTATACCTTCTGATACAGGATTTACGTCGTCTATAAAGTGTTCGAACCACTCACTGCAGACAGGCAACTGCATCCATCCAGACATGCGACACTAATTACGTATTTTGTTGGGGTTACATTCTTCAGCCCGTATCGTCTCAGTTATTCCGAGGAAATGGCGGAACGGTGTAATTAGTTTGGCTTTATACGTGTAGTGACTGTCACGAAAGCTCAGAGTTCCGTAGAATACACCCTTGACACACACACTTTTTTCTTATAACATGTTCATTCCCATATTCAATAGTGGCCTCTGGTGCTGCAAATAAGAACGCATTTGATACGTGCTGTACTCAATTTGGCGAAGAACATGCTTCGTTATCACACCCAATAAGCTGTAGGCTTTGTGTTCGGTGATGAGTGATGAGAGCATGTCATAACGTGGAGCAGTAACCCGGTTTACAAATCAGTCACCCACAGGGAAGATAATTGTGGACTGAGACTCGCAGTGTACAGTGCCAGGGAACTATAACATTCACGTGCAACGCGTAGACCATCGTCTACACTGGGCACGGAAGGGTTAAGCTAATAGCCCTGCTACTTCTGCACTGTACAACTGCAATTCCAGTCTGATCACCGCTGTATATTCTGTATGGGGGGAAAAAATAATAATAATTCGCCTCACCTTTTAGAAGTTGAAAGGAAATGTCATTTTGAAACCTTTGACTCTGTCCGCCGAAAGTTTTTCTGGTGTCCGTAAGGTTGGATCTGGGCGCCGTTTAAGAAAAAAAACACTTGAGCAATTTCTTTGCAAAATAAGCTTTACTTTTACTGAAAACATTCCGTATTTTCTTTCTTCGTGCCAGTTGAGACGCAAGGACCGTTGCATGCCTATCCCTAAATCCACAGTACTCTTCGGGAAATTTTCGCGAGAGATCTCAATTTCAGGACAGGTAAAACACTTTTAGAGAACTCGCTGGTAGACAAACTGCTTTTGGACAAATGCTTTATGTTAAAAGCTTTGAGGTGAAACTATTAAGCGAACCGGCGCGAACTCGTCCTGAGCGTACTAAATGGAAAGACTTGAACATTTTTTTAAAGAACATAGATCATGTAAAAGCAACACTTGAATAGAGACAAATTGTATGTCCGCCTGATCACTCCTAAACTTGCAAGGTGATTTAATCCTCCACGCAAAACGATTGAAGGGGTTTGGGCAGTTGCAAATTTAACGCTCCTTGGAGCCGAAAGATCCCACTTCCTCCAAACTGAGCGTCTTCCGAGTTTCGTAAGAAACGAAGCTCTCCCCCCTTTTCTACTACTTACCCATCCGCGATTTTACGACTATATCCGTCTATCCCTCTCATTGATCTCTCCCTTCGCCATCTTCCCACACTTCTCCACCACAGATAACCACTGTGCTTGGCATAGGAACTTCTCGGATCCAGCCGTATGTTTGTAGAGACTCTCTCGCCGGAAACGTAAGTTGCCCAAAGGCACGTGCTTGAGATAAACGCGTGATGAGACGAATAAAACATTCACGTTTTTCGTTTGTCTCACGTAAAATCTTCCATAGGAGCCGCGGTGGGTGAGCGGTGAGCCTGCTCGTCTCCCACCAAAGCGAACCGGGTTCGATCACCCGCCGGGTCACTCCCGGATTTTCTCAAGTGGGAATCGTGCCGGACGATGCCGCTGGTCGGCGGGTTTTCTCGGGGATCTCCCGTTTCCCCCCACCCTTTAATCCGGCACAGCTCTATTGTCACCTCAGTTACGTTTGTCGGCTCCCAATACCTCGCTGTTAAGAGCCGCCCAAATCTCTTCACTCACGTAAAAACTACCAGCGCTGTTCGCGAGTTTTAACTATTAGTTGGGTGTTATCACTTACTTGATACTTTTAAGTGTGTCCATGGTTAGTAACGTTAGAGGATGAGCAGTAGAGAAGTAGCCAGAAACACATATATAACAGCATTTGTTTGTATGGGGAAAACATTGATTTCTTTTTTACTTAAATATTAAACGAATAAGGTAGCAGCTTTTTAAGAGTAACTTCCAAATGTGCCGTGTTAAAAACATCCTTTTTAGTACTTAACATTACTTTTGCTCAAGGGAGACACCTATGAGGTTGTGCCCCTCTCCCTCCAGTCTACATCAGTACTTTCCCTTTTACCGCTTAATAAGATTTCTTAAATACTTTCTATTGTGTATTGTAACTTTTACTCACATTATGTCGGTGGGCTAATCAGCGGGTAACTTTTTTCTAAAATAATTTTAAGACATCATGCAAAAATGCCACGCATTTCCAAGCTTCACTCGGAGTTCAAACAATTGGCCTGTCGGGTATTGAACATGACGACTGAACAGAAAACGTGACGTAAGTCTGTGAAAACTTCTGTTTATTTACACTGAAAAATGTTATACGATTCTTAAAATTACAGTCATATATGTACGAACGATAATCTTACGATGGTCTTATTTAAGACTTGAATTTGAAGCATCATATTTTTTGTAGGTATGGTGGGATGAATTTTACACATAGTTAAGGAATAATGCAGAAAATTTCAGTACTTTGGAAACAGTGTAATCAGTAAAAACCCATTTAAGTCACCAAAACGTAAAACTGTACTGTCGCATCAGAATACGGTAGAGACACATATCCTATGAGTAGATTTCAAATCGATGTAACAGAACTTTTAAGAGCGAATGTTATAGTTCGTTGCCAATTTGAGGTGCCATACGTTTTTTATTTAGCGACACTTCATTTCAATGACTCTAATCCACCAGTTCAGCACCAGAATATCAAACTGTGATCATGTTGATTTGAAATTATTTTTTTCGTAATTCAGTTATGCTTCTTAATATCTCTGAAGATATTCACGACGAATGAGTAAATAATAATATAAAAATTAGCCTTAAATAATCTGGTATATAACGAAATACAAAAACACAATGTTTAGAAAGTAATATAATTTAGGGAAACAGTGGTATATAAATTTTATTTTCGAAGTGTTATGGAAAATACGAATACCGGAAGTAGCAAAATGGAGTCAGAAGTGCTTGGTCAACTGTGATAAAATTTAAAAGAAAACACGTACACATACTCGCGATGGGAATCGGCTCTCGACACCTCGACGTTAAGAGACGCCCAAATTTTTTCACTCACTCGTGATAGGATTCATGTTTGTCAATTCAGGTTGAGTTCAGTGATTCTGTTCAACATTTTAAGTGGTAAACCTGAAACAATTACGTAGGTATTTGTCACTGGCAGTCAGTTTATAAGCTGCTAGCGATTGGTTAAGCAGTCGGATGAACTAGAAACCAGCGCTTGGAGTAACGGGATACTCAGCAATCTATCGTGCATAGTCCATTCACGGTTACATCCAGCTTTTCTGAAGCCCTGCTTAAGTTCTACTTCCTCTATATTCATCCGCCTCGTGCATAATAAGCTTAACCGTGCCTGAAAAATCACACCAAAGGGATAACGCACTGCGTTCATTCGCACTCATTGTAATAATATTTTGCATAAGAACTATTTCTTACTAGACATTACCAAAACACGTATTTTTTTCCCCTGTTTCACTCATAATAACAGTTGAAGTCAACAGAAATAAGGTATTTTTTATGTTAACACGAGTATGAGATTTGAAATATTTGGGAAACAACCAAACACGTAATACATGGGGCGATTTTACAAACGTTCAATTCAAAAAGTGTGAAGAAACCGTAAATAGACTATAGTAACATTACATCAGTGAATTCAAACTACTTAAGTTTCCACGATTTCCAGTGAAGTACTTTACACTGGTCTTAAAACATTTTGACTGTTTTAAGATTAGACACACGATAGAGTTCAAATAATTGTATATATTGTTTCCTTTGTCGCTCTTTAGAGAAATGCTGTAGCTATTCATTTGCTGTGATCCTTTACCTTTGTTCGCGCAGGACGTAAAAAGATTATTACATGGCGAATTTCAGACTTGAAAGTTGACGTCACGTTTTCCGTACTTATTAAGATGGCGTGCATTTGCTGAGTGTCGACTGCTTCCCTCGTATTCGGTCTCGCCTGCATCTCTCCGGCTGATGGAGACAGCGTGAGCCTTAAACGTTCCCCCCCAAACCCGGGCCAACTTCTCACAGAGATAATCTCTTCCAAGGGTCCCTTCAACCGCCCGACCCATCCTTCATTTCAGTCCCCCCCAACACCCTCCACTTCCTTGCAGACTATCTCCTCGCAAACTTCCTAATTAGCGAAAGTATTTTTAATTGAATAATCCAACAGCCTCGGCACCCTAACCCGCCCTCCGCGTTTCGCCTCGGCCGACACAAAAATAACTCCCCTAACCCTTCTCTATCTTCCTGTCGTATCGTTAGACGACGTATTTCTCTCTCACTCCCTCTCTCTGTCTCTCTGTCTCGTTGTTGTCAGGCGACGACGACAGCATCTCCCCCCCCCTCTCCCGGCGTACTCTCGGCAACGGCGCGTCTTAATTTTCGTTCCCATTGTTATCCTTTCGCCTCCTTCGTCCTCGAGATTACACCACGAAGAGTCTCCCGGCCAGGCCTGCAGCCTGATGTAGTCGTGGACTCTAGTTTGAGTTCGCGGAGGACGAGAATAGATTATTAAGAGCGCCTGGACACAAATGCTAAGCACGCTAATTGAAGTCTACCAGTTTTCAGTTTTTAGAGTACAATATACAAAAGACCGAAAAGGAAAAAAAAAAACTCTCGACAACTGTTTTTTGCCTAATTGCCACCAAATGTTATCGCAAAGAATTAAGAAGTAGCCCTGCGTCCCTAAAGACATGCAAACAAGCCAAAGAACGGAAAGTAAAGTTTTCTCACCTCATGCAATGTATATTCCAAGTTAATGTGTTTCTTGTTGAAACGCGCAGAACTGAAAGACCTCCTGAGTCTAAAAATCCTGAACGCCCCGAGTCCACAGCCAATACTCCAACACTGTCACCTACCTAGAGCATAACTGCACAAATTGACTATGGAAAGAAAAATTGCTACCACTAGACACTCAGTCTGTAAATCAAGAATAACCGCGAAACTAAGAACACAGAATAACACTTTATTTAAAAAAAAAAGTTATTTTATTAACAAATACTATTGTTGTTGCCCAGCTTTCCAGTAATACACCATGCATAGAATCACTTTTTTTTTGTTCTTTTACAACAGTTACCCAAACTTATTTACTTTGCAAAGGCTTTTTTTATAAATCTTTAAAATCTCTTTACAGAATTTTAAGAAACTACATTAAAGGCTCAGCTAGCAAGGCCTCCATGTTAAGAGCGTCCCAAATATATCCACTCACCACTACAACTAAGGCTATAAACACATCTTTCTGTGGTATCCATCGAATGCATTATGCCTTTTTTTTTTCTGAAACGTAACCAACGGTAGCTACACCATACATTACCCATACAATAAATAACCCTATATACACTGAAGAGCCAAAAAAACTGGTATAGGCGTGCGTATGCAAATAACAGAGGTATGGAACCAATCAAAGTAACGCGATGCGGTTGGCAGCTACATCGCTTACTGCTGCTACAATGGCAGGTTATCAACATTTAAGTGAGTTTGAACGTGGTGTTATAGTCGGCGCACGAGAGATGGGACATAGCATCTCCGAGGTAGTGATAACATTTGGATGTTCGCGTACGACCATTTCACGAGTGTACTGTGAATATAGGGAATACGGTAAAACATCACATCTTCGATATCGCTGCGGCCGGAAAAAGATCCTGAAAGAACGGGACAAACGACGACTGACGAGAATCATTAAACGTGACAGACGTACAACCCTTTCCCTAACTGTCGCAGATTGGATTTGTGGACTGCCCTGCAGGATTCATGGTGTGAATTGCCTCCTGCATACCTTCAGCCATTAGTCGAGTCCATGCCACGTCGTCTTGCGGCACTTCTGCGAGCTNGGGGGGGGGGGGTCACACGATATTAGGCAGATATACCAGTTTTTTTGGCTCCTCAGTGTAGATGAAAACATTACATCTTGTAAGTACCTGAAGTTAACATTCCTTTTTTTGAAAAATATCAACTCAAGTGAATTTATGCCCTTGTATGGAAAATACCTATAAATAATTCATTTGGAGTTTACAATTCATCTCTTTTATTTCCGAATTGTATATTACACGAAAATATTTTTCAACATTTACAAAATTACTAAAAGGTACCAACACAGCGTTATTACTTTAACGGTTTTAAAAGAAAATAGTACTTATCACATAATGCTTCCAGTCTTTGGGAATCATCTCACAGCGATTGTGCAGTTTCCTCTGCCTTAAATACAAAGCCGCTAACATAAATTCCCACAACTTTAAAATGTGGCACAATTGCGGGCTCTAGGCTACTGCAATGTTCTGGTATAGTCAATTCACGGTTTCCTCACACTTTTTGAATCAANGCACAATTGCGGGCTCTAGGCTACTGCAATGTTCTGGTATAGTCAATTCACGGTTTCCTCACACTTTTTGAATCAAACTTTTGAAAAATCACTCAGTGTATTATGTATTTGGTTGTTTTGTAAATATGTAATATATGACATGAGTTTTATTCTTCTGTAAGTATAAAAATATATATTTTTTTTTTGTTAATTTAAACTTTTTATTACATCTTACCTATACATAACAATATTCCATTTATAATTAATATTAATAAAAACAGGGAGAAAATAGCTTGTTAGTAGTGCCCTAGTAAGAAAAAGTTTTTATGGAAAATATTATTAAAGTGAGTACGCACGAATGCAGTGCACTGTTCCTTTGGTGTAATTTTCTAGACTTGATTAAGCTTTGTTTGCGTGAGGGCGGAAGAATATCTTGAAAGTGGAACTTAAGCAGGGCTTCAGGAAAGTTGGAAGCGGCAGTGAACGGGAAATAGCACTGAACAACCTGGCATCACGGAGGTTGCGTGACGTCACAGTTTGGGATGCGCAGGCAGCGAACAACGCCCCGACGGATTGCCAGTTTGAGCTGTGCGTGTGGTTGAGTAAACATGTGCAGGACGCAGTGAAGACTCCGCCTGCTAGGCGGAGCGACGCAATGGGGCCGGCCGGATTCAACAGGCGCATTTAACTGCCCACTGTCGCGCCGTGGTATTTCAACAGTTGCCAAGATGTCGAGCAAGGTAAAGGCCGGTCACTGCACAAAAATTAATGTCGTGTGGGGAGTGCGCCCAGGGCAAGGCGACACCCTCCGAGTGACGGTCTTTCCAGCTGGGACCCGTAGGTGACCGTCATCCCCGGGCATGACAGAAATGAAACCCTAGAATGGAGCGGCGCTGGAATGCAAGGGCGGAGGAAACGGGAGTACCCCAAGAAAACCCGCCGGCAAGCGGCATCGTCCAGCACGATTCCCACATGCGAACATCCGGGAGTGAAACCGCCGGGGATAGAACCTGGATCGCCGTGGTGGGAGGCGAGCACCCTGGACACTATGCCACCGCTGCCCCTCGGTCACTGCAAACTGAGTACTTTGGGAAGACCTGCTTGAGATATACTTAGTATATGCACTTTGTGTATTCTTCCACCACATGTAAAATTAACGTTACCATGGACCTGATAACTTAATTCCTACGACAGTCAAGTGAAACAGTGAAATTGTTAGCAAAGTAAATATTTTACAAATTTTCTAATTCCTACTCTTAAAATAAGCACTAAAATATAGAGTAAACATAAATAATTTCAGTATTCAAAAATATGTACTTAGCACTTTTAATTCATTACTAAAACGTGGCTCTACTTTTCGTTCGTCGTTACCAACTTTACTGGGTGTATGCCAATCAGTGTGTATGTTTAAATATACAGTACGCAGGCAGTGGCATTTTTCAAAGGTTGATTTTAAAGGTGCTCAATTAACGACGAATAGTCTATAAGAAAACTGTTGTTTTTTTTCACAGTGAAACCAGACCGCGAGTTTTCCGGTACGTGGGTATTATTTTACGTGAAGTGAANAAACTGTTGTTTTTTTTCACAGTGAAACCAGACCGCGAGTTTTCCGGTACGTGGGTATTATTTTACGTGAAGTGAAGAATTCTTCGAGCGGTGCTTAACTGAGACCTCCGTCTCAATTTCTTTTTGCTCATTAACGTTTAAATTAATGGCATTCTATCGACTATGTAATTCAGTGTTGCCAATTAGTTAATGATGTGCATCATCGATTTCCAGATAATATGAGAGATGCGATACAAAATGCACGCAGANTTGTTGCCAATTAGTTAATGATGTGCATCATCGATTTCCAGATAATATGAGAGATGCGATACAAAATGCACGCAGAATGAGGAAAGTTTAAGAGAACATGCAGCTAATTACGTCATTCAAGCTTTACTTTTTAGTCTAAAGTCAATATTGGTTATCAATTTGCCTAGAGCTATCGCGGTAACTAGGTTATGCCTCAAACGTGAGTTATAAACCACTCAGGTTTATTGGCCACCTGTTACATCACATGTTTTACTTTTATACATGCACTTGCCACGGAGCAATGAACACAAACTTTACTAAATTAATTTAGTTTCCCAGTCAAACAGTGCATAGAATTTTTTGCATCATAAAGCTATCATGCTACATCAAACAAAACGTAACCGTTTTTCGCTTTTGCTTTTACGCTGAGTTATATCTCAGAAGGAAGTATTTAAAAGCACCGCCGACGCAGACTGTTTGACGTATTATTAGCGCTGGGTCATCATACATATTTGTTTGAAATATAACCCTTATATATATTGGAACAATTTCGTTTATTAATTCCGTTAATAAACTTGTACGGGTGGTACTATGATCTTGTCAGTGTCAAATAACGCATAAGCAGTGTCGATTCTGACATACATAGAACATGTACATGTAGACTTTTCACAGTGACGTAAGTACTTTTGAAGTAAACCCTTGGGGAAAAAATCACTGTCCGTTAACTGTATACAGAATGATTCTAAAATCATGGGACAAGCATTGAGGGGTGGTAGACCTCACTAAAACAAGCCATTATTGTATAGGAATATATGTGCGGGAGTGACGCGTTGAGGCACAAACACAAAAATAACACATGGAATGCAACACAGTGTTTATTTACAACGTCGCCGCTAGATGCCTTTTTACAGCAATGTTTATAATAATTGCTCAAAATTGCTACCGCCGACAGTAATGCAAGCTTGGTAGCGTCGGTGGAGTGATGCTGATGCTGATGCAGCAGGTCACTGGCGCACCGTTTGACTGCCCTCAACTATCGCCACCATTGTCAGCCAATCACGCCATATGTAGAGGTCGCCAAGCATGCGTGACTGTTGGTGGATGCATTTCCAGCAACTGTTTTAACATTTTCTGTACGGAATCACTCGTTAAGTATGCTGCTAATGAACATTTTATGTTTCCGTTAATGTGTTATGTTTTTGTGTTTGTGCCTCAACGCGTCACTTCTGCCCATATATTTCTATAAAATAATTGTTTGTTTTAGTGAGCTCTACCACCTCTCAATGTCTGTCCCATGCCTGTATATGCTACCGTACACACTGCCATGAAGGAGCCCAGTTAACACTTTCATGCCCAGTTCAAACAATCGTCTACATGTTACACAGGAAGGTTATATTTGACTGGCACTGTACTCTGCGACGCTCATTACCCATTTATATTCCACATGGGTGACTCACTCGTAAACCATACTACTGGTATAAGTTATGACTGGTTTTTTAATCACTGATTACCGACGAAACACGCTCTTTTCCAACGAGAGTACAGCACGCATCAAACATGTTCTTATGTGCAACACCAAAGGTCATTATTTAATGTAAGAATGGCAACGAATTGAACATCAAAAATATTGTTATGTGCAACACCAGAGGTCATTATTTATGTAAGAAAGGCAACGAATTGAACTTGAAAAATATTGTTATGTACAACACCATAGGTCATTATTTAATGTAAGAATGACAACGAATTGAGCAAATTAGTTCCAAGACTTGACGTTGAGTTGGCAGTGTATTGTTTCAGTTCACAGTAAATCAAATTGTGCGTGTTTTTTTTCCTCAATGCCTATTACAGTATGAATTGACATTGTAGTAACACATTTAAACTCATAAAAATTTGAAGGTTTTACTGGACTGACGCCTGAATAAAGTCATTGGACCCATGACCGTGTAAACTTTGCATAGGATACCAAATTGCGTAAGGATGCCAAATTAAGAGAAAGTAGATTTTGAGCAGAGCATTAAAAATCGTTCAATTAACACTGAGAACCCTATATTTATTTTACCGCAGTTACTGCGTGTGCGCACGCACCCGTCATAGCAAATTTTACTGGTCAATAATTGCAATAAAATTAGCTGTGGTTCCGAAACTACCAGTCACCGTTAATTGTCACTGTTATTCGTTTCCACGAGCTACCGAGTTGCGCCCTGTGCGAGGCTAGAATATTTCCTAATAGCTTTGCGGTTATGGCCTACTTGTGTTCACAGTAGCACAGCGACATTGAAAATTAGACTTTGGCGGGAGGAGAAAGACAAATGTTACCTAAAGTTATTTGCAAATATTGAAAGGGTATAAGCGTGTGTATCTGTGTGTGAAATTTCCTCGAGAACAATGATAGAAGAATTACTTTAAAATTAATTTTTTTAACGGAAATTATTTGGGATCAAAAAATTGTTGTGTAAACACCGCCCTAAATAAGTGGCGGAATTAAGTATAAAAGTGAAATTAATACTTTATTCCTTTAATAAATTTATTAAACATTTGTTCTGGGTACCCTAAATCTAAAGGCTCATTGTAAATTGCTGGTTACTGATATCTGTTCACTTACGCCCGGTTGCATTGTTGTAAATGTTGAAAAATAGTTTATTTTAGCTCACAATTCGTAAATAATACAGATAAATTGGATACTCGGATTGAATTATTTATAGGTATTTTCCATACGAATGCATAAATCCACGTGAGTTAATATGTTCTGCTTTCAGTTGTATCCGAATGTCCAATGTACTAGTGCTGCATCAACACGACTGGCAGAGTTCGGTCATGGACTCGGATGGACCGGGCGATGGACTTCAACGGTGTAAGCGGCCGTTACTGCTGACGGAACCCTGCGTCGGTAAGGTAGGCCGATTTTTGTCTTCTGCACTTGTATGAATTTGAATTGACTCGTCCATCGCCAATATAATTGTTTACTTCGCGTGGACAACCGTGGTGAATGTGTTTGTATACATTCAAATTTTCAACAGACCCGGTCTGTTATATGAATGGAAATCTCGTACCTCGACTAGCTTGAATGTATTCTAGATGAACTGGAAATCGGTTAAGGGGGATCAGTACCCACCATCTTGGATTTTCGGAATTTTCGCCGTAAATTGCATTACGGATTTTGTATTTTGTTTTGTGCGCCGATAAAGCGCAGAGCTCTACATTGCGCATGTTCTAAAACATGCATTACTGAACTGCTGTTCCCAGAACCATTCCTGTAGCTGAAAGCAAGAGAAAATTATTTATTTAATGCCGGCAATCACTAGTCAAAAAATTATAAATTCTAAAGAGATGAAATAGTTCGATTAAGCTTCAGGAGCTATTATTAATGTCATGCCGTGCGAAAAATTTAGTTATACACTGTTAAATCGAACTTACGGGAAAAATACTGAAAATCTAAGATGGCGGGACTGATACTTCTTAAAAGAAGTGTATAAACATCTCAGTTCACCTACCCACATAAACAGTGTTCTAACTCAAAATCCTATGAACATTGTTTTTGATCGTGATAGCAGAAAGCAGTCCAGTGTTTGAACATGGAGACTGGCTACTGCGCAGCTCTTGTGCGCAATCTATCTCACTATCTCTCCACGGAACACTGATGAACCATCCCTGCTTCACAAAGAAAGAAATATCTTCTTTGTTAATTTGTATTTCCAAACAACAAATATGGCTGGCGGGAATACACAACACCGCAACACAGAATTTTATAAATATATTCTTCTCTTAACAATTTCTCCAATTTATTTCTGAAGAATTTTGGGCATTCTGCTGTATATATCTGGGCAGTATGGCAACCAACGTCACGCAAGAAAATTTTACCAATTTATGTTTTGCTGAATTATTTTTTACGTACTTCAAAGTAAACTTAATATAACACATATTTTAAGTATATGTTTTAAGGTAAGGATGGCTACTTAGCAAGCCTTGTTTTGACAAATCGATTATTATGATTTAAAACTGTGTGCAGTAAACTTGCCGTGGTCTGAGAAAGAGTTACATATGGAATGAAATGTGGAATCGTGTATAGTGTACCCTGGGCCTTACATTTTAAGGGCTATTGCCTATTTTTAAAGCAGTAAGAATTTTTTATGGGGAAATACATGTTAATTAAATTCGGTTTTTTTTGGCGTTACCATTAGAGATAAATATATACCATCAGGGACTTTTTTAAGCAAAAAAATACGCGAATATTTGCGTTAGAAGCCTTTTGTAATATTAATGTATAAAGATCAGAAAACTTAATAATTAAATAAAACATTACTGAAAGAAATTGTTATATTTGCCTCGATACCGAGCTTCAGCGTATCATTTCTCATACTTAGGTTTTTGTTTCAAATTTTTAAATTCAAAATTGGCTTCGAAAAACCGAATTTCATTAACAAGTATTTCCCTATACCAAATTCTCATTCCTTTCAAACCAGGCAAAAGCCTTAAGGGTTCGCAGATCGCATCCCTCACATTTGTCCTTTGGGATGATCGCAGAGTCCGGAAAGGAAAATCACAAAGAGTTTATGTCCCTACGTGCGTTTTTCCAGTACCGGCTTGAAGATAACTTTCGTTCCCAAATTCTTTCAATGTTCTCCCACGTCTCCTCTTTGCCGCGAGTTTCAGCACCGTATGAGCAATGTTCGCTTCATTGCATTTAGTCAACGTATTCGCCTCCATTTTATTCCTCATTTTCGCCTTAAAGTAAGAGCCAGTTGCACACTTTAAGACTGAAGTTCTAGTTGATGTCACATTCGGTTATAATCTCGTACCGACTTCATTTTTTTTTTTGTACATTATAATGTGATGGTTTAAAGACTTGCTCCGAGCTCCAAGGAAAGTTTACTAACATATTTGCCATTAATAAAGTCCGTTCCTTCAGTATTACTTTATTGCAATTTACACCATGAATGAATCGAAAAAGCGTCTTTTGAACTTGACATATGAGTATAACTTTTACAAAGTGCACAGAATTCTTTATTTAAGGAATTAAATAAGCGATTAATTTTGGTAGTGGATAAAACCGCTTGAAATTCAAATACTAAAAGAAATATGGGAAACAGATTGAGGGAAAACAGCAAAACATTCTGTCCAAAACGAAGTTCTCTATTGCCTCATTTAAATAACCAATAGTAATATTTTGGTTTATACTCACTTTAAAACTATACGAATTAAAATTTAAAATTTAAAACTATGAACCGTATAGCAAGATTTTTAATGTTCCATCGGTAAAACGCATTTCCAGTGGAACCACGATGAAACGTTGCACTGGTTTCAAAATATGACCACTGAAATTTGTATCGACCAAGTTGGGGATGCGACCGGATTCAAGGGTCCTGGATAGCTTGATTGCTAAGGTGTCGTGCTCATGAGGCGAGGAGGCGAAAACGATTATGAACTGACCCGAAATTCCGGCTTTACTAAACCATTTCTGAACAGCCAATCGGCTACCAGCTGGTTCGGAACCCACCGTTATCAGGTCTCGTCGCCGTTAGCCTCTCTGTCATAACCGTAAGACGTAACACTCAAAGTCATATGGTTTTTGNAAAACCATGAATGCTAGTTTCGCAGTTTTGTAGTGTTTGTTTTGTTATAGGCTTTTCACGATAAAGTGAGCACTTTTTAAGGACCTAGTTACACTTTCCTTTCAGTCATTGTTTATTATTTACCACGTTTTAAAATAAATATTGCAATTTAATTAATAATCAGAGTGTTTGTATGTTACCTGTTACCGCATTCGGAAGTTAATGTTTAAAATAAAATGTATTTATTAACTATTATTCTAAATGAGAGGGTTTTTAAAATTGCTTACTTTACCGTGAATACCTGTTAATCGTTGATATATTATGTAATATAAAAATATGATGTAGATTAAATTATGCTTGGCCTATTTATAATTAAGGTGTTTTTAATGGAAACATACAAGTACACGTTTTATAACTGTTTAAAGATTTTATTTAAACGATTCGTGTAGGATTACATTAGAATCCCTTGTGAGAATTTGGATGTTTACTAAATATGGCGGCTTCCAATACGATGCAATTTAAAAGGATCTTTCAGCTTACGGATCCGTTGGAGCACTTTTCGGAAACAGCTGAAATCTTCCTCACCGAGGGTGTCTATTCGCTACGGGCCATCTGATAGGGCTATGAAGAAAGGATCCGCTATAAATGAACAGGAATCAGAGCGGTTTTTAAAGTTTTACTATTACTTCCTCTCCGTATCTCTTGAATGCTTCCCTCGGAAATGCCCTCGCGAGAATTGCGGGAATCTTGAGTAAGGGAGCGAAAGGGGCGCCGTAAATTTCGACGTGCATCGCCCGTGCTCGCGCTGCTGTTGGCTTCGAGGGAGGAATAAAAAACTTTTAGTGTCGCCGCCCGATCATGCAGGAGGACACGTGTGAGTTTGGCCGCGTCCAACCTGCGCCATAACCCTTATTGCCGCCGGGAGTGGAGTGGCAGTCGACCTCTCGCAGTCGACCTGACGCAATCGACCTTTCGCCGATCGACCCCCAACTCCGCGCCGTAAACCCGTAGCTGCGTTGGGTCTTGTCCACAATAACTCATCCGCAGTCCAATGGTCCGCGGGCGGACTTTGTCCGCGGACGCTTTGTCCCAAATGCGCGTCTACGATTACAACGTCCGAAGCTAATCTTTCTGAAACTGGCGCCAGAGTGCACCAAATTCGGCGCTGTTCCATGCTATGGGGGTCACGGTGGTGTAGTGGTTAGACTGCTTGCCTCCGACCTAGGTGAACCGGGCGCGATTCCCGGCGGGGTCGTGCTCGGATTTTCGCATGTGGGAATCGTGCCGGACGATGCCATTGGTCGGCGAGTTTTCTCGGAAATTTCCTGTTTCCCCCACCCTTGCATTTCAGTGTTGCTCCATACTCACCTCACTTCACCCTCATCGGCTCCTAAGACCTCGATGTCAAGAGCCTGCCAATTCTCTACACTCCACTCCATGCTAAGCTTTCGGAAACTGGCACTAGATAGCACTAACACCGCCGAGTCAATAAATGTTATGCGATTACTTATAAATAGGAGGCATATTTGTACCTTTTTTTGTTTTTTTTTTTTTNACGATTACAACGTCCGAAGCTAATCTTTCTGAAACTGGGGCCAGAGTGCACCAAATTCGGCGCTGTTCCATGCTATGGGGGTCACGGTGGTGTAGTGGTTAGACTGCTGCCTCCGACCTAGGTGAACCGGGCGCGATTCCCGGCGGGGTCGTGCTCGGATTTTCGCATGCGGGAATCGTGCCGGACGATGCCATTGGTCGGCGGGTTTTCTCGAAAATTTCCTGTTTCCCCCACCATTGCATTTCAGTGTTGCTCCATACTCACCTCACTTCACCCTCATCGGCTCTTAAGACCTCGATGTCAAGAGCCTGCCAATTCTCTACACTCCACTCCATGCTAAGCTTTCGGAAACTGGCACTAGATAGCACTAACACCGCCGAGTCAATAAATGTTATGCGATTACTTATAAATAGGAGGCATATTTGTACCTTTTTGTGTTTTTTTTTAAATTCGAGTTATGCGAATTAGTAAGTTTTAATTTTGCTTTAATTTAAATATATTTGGATATTGTCTTCTTGTTCGNTAATTCGAGTTATGCGAATTAGTAAGTTTTAATTTTGCTTTAATTTAAATATATTTGGATATTGTCTTCTTGTTCGAGCCGGTATATTTTTCTGTTTTTATTGATTAAAGTTTCGTTTTCGCAGCTGTAAGATTAAAGATTACGCCTTTGCACNGCCGGTATATTTTTCTGTTTTTATTGATTAAAGTTTCGTTTTCGCAGCTGTAAGATTAAAGATTACGCCTTTGCACGTGTAGCGTTTTTTATTTTTTCTATCTTTGCCCTTTTATATTAATACACTATTATTTACTTTTACCACTTGTGCGCGATAAAATGTAGACAAAACAAACAACTTGGGACACGTCTGCGGATTGTAGTTTAAGGTAGCGAATGATCTTGGGACATGGGACCTTGGGACCGCGAGCTGTGACGTCAGAGTTCACGTGCACCAATCAGCAGCTAGGCGTCTGCGGACCAGCTATCGTGGACAAGGACTTATCGTCCCGCCTGCTCCAGTTTTCCTAATATTGAGAGTGTTTGGAAAAGAAGGGAGGGGGGGGGNGGGGGGATCACATATATAATGACCCACCTCACCGAAAACTTTCACATTGACACGAAACAGTCTTAGTGAATGTTAAAAAACTGAAATTAAATTATATCAAAATTGTTTGAAATACTGCTATTATTTGATTGACTTAATAATGCATCCTAAAATTATGATTAGAGAGTGGCCCTTTCTCATGCACCGAATCGAATGTCTAAACCTACACCTGCACTATGAGAAAATTAACCTCCCTCCTCACTTCATTACTCCACCGAACTGAAAGTATATATCCGATCCTAGTGAGAGGGAAAGCTGAATATAATTGACATTCAACTTCAGAACACTATTATGATGCCTCAAGATATGCTTTTCAGTATGTTGTGATTGCAAATTGTAGATTACAGCCTGAATTTTCTATACCAGCTCTCCATGNCGAAAACTTTCACATTGACACGAAACAGTCTTAGTGAATGTTAAAAAACTGAAATTAAATTATATCAAAATTGTTTAAAATACTGCTATTATTTGATTGACTTAATAATGCATCCTAAAATTATGATTAGAGAGTGGCCCTTTCTCATGCACCGAATAGAATGTCTAAACCTACACCTGCACTATGGGAAAATTAACCTCCCTCCTCACTTCATTACTCCACCGAACTGAAAGTATATATCCGATCCTAGTGAGAGGGAAAGCTGAATATAATTGACATTCAACTTCAGAACACTATTATGATGCCCCAAGATATGCTTTTCAGTATGTTGTGATTGCAAATTGTAGATTACAGCCTGAATTTTCTATACCAGCTCTCCATGNCCAAGATATGCTTTTCAGTATGTTGTGATTGCAAATTGTAGATTACAGCCTGAATTTTCTATACCAGCTCTCCATGCACTGCGACTTCCACCGTTCGGCAAGAGAGGCCGCCATGTTAATGAGTATTAAGAGTCCTAAATTCGACCCCCTCAAGGTTTCGAAATCCGTCTCCGGGACGGACTAAGGATCCCAAGAAGCAAGGGTATTAAATTCGTCCCTTTTATTCATGTTGTATGCTTGTCTCTTTTCATATCGTATAAACCTGTTATCTACCTATTCAGTCGAGTTTCATAAGCAACATTCAATAATATGGTCCATACCTATTCTCATACCTAATTCTACTCTCAGACAAATTAATTAGAACAATTAAAACCATACTATTCTACAAATAAATTTCGTATAAACATAAAGTTAAAATACATATTTTGTCTACAAATAAAACTAATAAAGGTAACAGGGATCTATTCAATTATATAATGTTGCAATAAAATTATCTTACGTAAATAATGTAATTAGTATATTAGTTTCATTTCTTTCTCAGATGGCTTCTTGCAAAGTTAGTGATACGGCTACTATGGTGAATGCCATCGTTGCAGTGAGATACATGGGAAACAAAACAGCTTCCAAAGCGTTCTGCATGCCAAGGGCTACCCTAAAATATTACATGATATCCGATCACTCACCAGAGGAATGTTTAAATACCAAATGTAGAAGGAAACCAGTTTTGTCTTCAAAACTTGATAAATGTCTCGTGGAATATCGCATGGACATGGAGCAACATTACTATGGGCACATTATTTCAGGCCTGAGACGAGTGGCCTACCAGTTCGCTATTAGGAAGAACGTCCGTAATTCCTTTTCGAGGGAAGCGCAGGCCGTTGGTAAAAAGTGGGTTAGACAATTTTTTTAAGCGCAATCCCTAACTGTCCCTGAGAAGACCACAGAACCTTTCAAAGACTAGAGCCAAAGGAGTCACTAAAGTTAATACTGTCAATTTGATTTATCTCCTGAAGATCGAATTTCCATCCGACGAGAATATTCAACGTGGACAGAACTGGGATCGCTGTGGTCCAGCACTATGCTGCCAGAGTGATGACCAGCAAGGGGCAACAACAAGTGCACAAACTCTCATCTGCAGAGCGTGGACCAGTAATTACAGTACAGTAACCACCTGCACGTCATCTGCACGACAGTACGTTCCTCCTCCACTGATATGTCCGCAGAAATGTTGGCAGGTGGAACTGCACGATGGAGCCCCTCCTGGCTCGGTTGGGGGATCATCAGATTCAGGGTGAGTTACTGGCCCTTTATTCCTTATGTGGTTTGAGCATTCCAATTATATTATTAGGCCCACAAAAGAGGAGTCAGTGGTGCTTATCGTTGATAGTCACTATTCGCACACTCGGAATCTTGAGATCATCGGCCGGGTAAGGGAAGTTNAGGCCCACAAAAGAGGAGTCAGTGGTGCTTATCGTTGATAGTCACTATTCGCACACTCGGAATCTTGAGATCATCGGCCGGGTAAGGGAAGTTGGAGTGTCCATTGTTTGTCTGCCTCCTTACTCAACAGACAAGCTACTTACAGCCTTTGAATGCAGCGTTCACGTACCCTCTAAAAACTTGGCACGCATAGGCTATTGAAAAATGGTTGTCCAATAACCCCAACCGAACTGTGAGGAAACTCTAAGTTTCATTTTTGTTTTGCGAAGTCTGCCTTCACGCGGCTACACTATAAACTGCCATTAATTGGTTTAAAGCAACTGGGATTCGTCCATTTAACCCTGCTGTGTTTCAAGAACATAATTTTGCGGCTAGAGTGCTTGAGGAGCAGGAGGGGGCTGGCAATGACGAAACTGAGGATGGGATTGACGCTAATGGTCCACCCAAAGTGATCAGTCCAAGAAACATCAGAGGTGTTCCAATAATCTAACCTTCCACAACTGCCACAGTTGGAACATCATTTCTAGTGATAGGATCTCTCCACAAGGCATCACTAAAAATCTCTTTGGGGGAACGAGAGAAACATGCCGAACTTCAGACGAAACAACCACATTCAAAAGCCAATAAATACCTAAACGTTGAATCCAAATACCTGCCAGGAACATTATCTATGAAACCAGCAAGGAAGAAAACAAGGCAATGTGACGCCGAGGAAGAAACACAAGTTCCACTCGTACCAACTGATGATGATGACAGTTCCTACGAAGGTGATGTGTCGTGTCCTATTTGTAGGAAATGCACTGTAAAAATTTTTCTGGTAAACTTCCTAAACTGTCATGGAAGGTTTAAACCTATACACTGTATGGTAATAAGACCACACATCAAACTGCAGATATAGGAATGTTTAGCGTCGCTACTATACAAAGTTGGGAACTTCCCTACGCATTTGACTGTTTCCTGGGTAAATGTAGGAACGCTACAATGAATGTATAGGGGAGAACATTACCATTTCTGCTTTCTCACTAAGTGTGTACACTGGAATGGTAAATTTCCGAATAATTTCTTAAGGGTGTGGTTTTATCAGGACAAGTAAGGAGAGAATTGGGTCAAGTGCGCCAAATGTTTCGAATGGTGTGTCACAAAATGTGCTCCTCGTCAAAAACCAAGAAATTTGTATGCGATTTCTGTTTGAATGGTTTGGAAAAATATTAATAATTTTTCGAGAGTTCCCGACCTCACAATAACAAGTAAATAGTATATGGAAAAGAGGGGAGGCAGTATTTGGGCACCATTTTGAAATATTAGCAATTGCTTTACTTTTATTTTTGTTTGCTCAGCGCCGCAGATGCTGATGCAGATGCAGATCTTCACAATTACGAATTTTGCTTAAGGGGACGATAATTAGGCACTTTACCTTATTAAGAATGATATGGTTTTATGGTTACCACATTCAGAAGAAAACGCTGTGAAGAATAACCTAAGTATAAAATAGTTATAATAACTAATCGCCACATACAGACGGATATGTATAAACCTACAGAATTGTTTTACATGCGCTCTAATAAATTTTGTGAAATATACCACATTGCTGTATACGTAAGAGAAACCACGAGTGGTAAAGTTTTTTGCTATACACATTTGTAGCTTTCCTATGTTTATTCAGGAAAGAGTCGAATGCATAGTATAGTTCCTACTAAGTGTACAGTAACATTTTTATATTTGCAGCCTGATGTATGGTGCGTTTTCTATACTATGTATAGGCTAAAAACATCCATTACAGTTTAGGAAGTTAAATGAAAAAAATTTGCAGTGTGGAGAATTACAGTTATTAACTTTAACAATTTTCTTAGTTCTACTGTTATTCGGATTGTTCTGGTTTCCTGACGTAAAAAAAATTTTTCTCATCCAATTTGTCCAAGAATAACAATTTCATCATTTGAAGTCCAGATCTTCTTTCCGCGAAATTTTTATTTTCGTCGCCGAGAAATTCTGTATTTTATTCGAGGGATTTCGTTGTCAGAATAGACGCATTTCCCAGTGCCGGTTTTGCATGAAGCACCGGCTTCTTTTGCCGATACGTCCCGAGATGCTCTATTATCGCCGGTTTCCTTCTCTCGCCGCCTCCGCTACGGACCGTTTCCTCTTTCCGATCCGGCGAGAGTAATCAATGTCGGTATTCTTTATGTCAATGTACAACTTGTTGCTCGCCGCATTATGCACCACATGTAGCTGGTATTTTCAACAGGATTCTCGATGACTCCGCGGAGCAGAATGCTTTCTTTCCGGCTGTACTGATCTGCTTCGTTTTGTTAGTTTGTCCTGGGACGTAACAGAAGCATTTCGTAGGCTGTGCAATCCAATTAGTTCTTAGAACCTGCGGAAGCCATTGCTGTGTTTTCCTCGACGCTGAATCATCTCGTTATAATTCTGTGAGTTGTGCTCGGATCAAGAAATGAATCCCACACTCCTGAGTCCTGGATGTGCAGTCACATCTTCATCTCCAGTCTATAGTTTATTGTGTAACTTTACCGACTACATTGTAACTGACCACTTGGAAATTCGGGCTTAGGAATAGTTTAACCATCTTTTTTCTTGCTGTCACCTTTATAATACGGCTGCTTCTAATGCTGCATGACTCATCAGCTGGGGGAGGGAGAAAGGGAGAAGCAGAAGTGAATAGAAGAGACTAATAAAATAAAAAAACTAACTTGCCTCTAAAGCTCGTTCGTGGTTTATTCAGTATTTTTTTTTTAATCGACGTTTCAAAACTAATAACTGCTTCTAACAGTATAGACTTTACTGATTTGTAAGTTCCTGGTAAACTTGTCAGTGGTGTATAAATAGTAGTTCGACGTCATGGCATCGAATTAAAAGTGTAACTTTTAAATGAAGTCACCTAATTCATTTTGTTTAGTTTATGTCCGATCATATACATACTTATTATAATTGGCGTGTTATTAAAGAATATCTGTTAATAACAGTTTCACGTTTTAACTAGCTGGACACATAAATAAAGTGATAGTGAACTTGGCAATGATAACTTTACATTTGGCGAAGGGGTACGAAATGGGCAGGAAAGTAGATACCCAGCAGGAATTAAAAAAGTTCTTAATTAGCAGTGAACAGCGTACGGCTGACACAGCATTCAACCCTGAAACCCATTCCTCGGAAGGCGCCATGAGGGCTGCTGCCACAGAGTCGTTACTTTTCATTTAAAAAAAAGGAAATATTTTTACTCTTGTGAAATTTTTCATCTCAAGCTAGTCTTTGTTAACCATTTAAACTAGAAATAACTAAAGCAATCACATAGTATCGCCCAAATGTATTCCGCCATCTTTGTGTACTTGTTCTGATCTCTTTCTTCATAACACACAACTCACTAAAATTCTGATCTGAATTCGCTTGGAAATGTGCCGTCTGAAAAATAACAGTATTTATTTAAGAATTTATTTTTTAATAAGTTATGTTGATACGTAACTCAATTTTCCTTATATTTTGAAGTTGAACTGTCTTCTCGAAAACTTCAAGCAAAAGGCGGTTTTCCACACATATTAAACAAACAACTTGCAAACAGTAGTTAAAATGTTTGTACCTTAGAAGCCGCCACTTTGAAAACCATACACTTATCAGAGATATTCAAAATTAAAGTTAATTTTTTACCATTATGTGAGAACGGCTGAAAACGTTTTTTGAGTGCTAGAGAGGTAAAATCAGTGTTGCATAAATATTTAAATTTTGAGGAAAACTTTTTCTTGTGCCCTTCCCCCCTTCTCATCAAAATTAATGATTGATAAAGATGTACAGTTTTTTATAGGTTCATTAAGGGAAAATATGGGTGTTCACAAAGATTGCGATGAAACCAATCCTTTACGCCTAATTTCGGTGAACATATTTCAAACGAGAATGACTACATTTTTAATACGATAAAAACAATTTGTACCTTTCTATTGATTTTGTTTCTATAATAATAACGAAGTTTGTCTTGAAATAAATGGGGTGTAAGTGGGCTTTCTAGTACCCCTGGAATGCTTTAATGGCCTACGTAAGTGGGTAGATCTTTATAAAATAAGAACTCAACGTTCAAAAACTGAGTCAGCTGGGAGACAAGGTATATCTTAAAAATTATTTTGAAATCCACATCGTTTAGCTGATTTTAAACTTAACCACACGCGAAAATTATATATATATATATATATATATATATATATATTTCATTTTACAATAATACCAATGAATTATTCCATACTAACTTTATAAATTCTATTAAGTTTTACCACTGGGTATAGAAAGTTGTGATTTTCATTAAGAAATCGTAAATATTTGATGAAAAAGTAGTATAAATCCAAGGTGGAAAGAATGATACCATATTTTTAAGATTTATTTCTGTTTGAGATCCGCCAATTTACTAGGTCATACAAATTTTTTTCTTTCGGTTCTTCAAACAAAGGATTGATGTGATTTTATAATTTGTTTATTCACATGAAATTTGGGACACGAGTACAGGAAGAACAATAACAAGGAGATTAATACAAACATTCATGCCAGCGCACAAATCCCTCTACTGCAATTAATATATAAGGGGAAAGCTGTTTGGAACTGAGGAAACAAAGAAGTCAAACAAATGTAATAACTCTTATGGACGTAATAATTACTCTCATGAGAAAATACGTTTGTTTTAAGTATTAATAAAAAAACGTGTGTTCTTATTTAGATGTGCCATTTCAAATATCCTTTCTATTTCGTGGCAAAAAAAATGAAATATTGGGTGAAGCAGAAGGTGTGTTGACTTTAGTTGACGTATTTCGTTGTCAAATGCAGGTCCCAGGCACAGAGTTGCAGAAATGAAATCCTGGGAGGTTTTTACAAATTCATCCGGCGAGTGTGTATTTGCAATGCATTCTTCATTCCCCGGGCGACATAAACTTCCTCGGCGGTGCATTCTGTTGGCGAAATATTCCGAATAGCGCTCCGCCCGACACATTGTCACGTCCAACTGGGTCCCGGCAACTTGAGCCCCACCCCCTTCCCCTACACCCCCTCCCGTACAAACCGTAGCGTTCTCAGCCAGTCAACCCTTTTTTGAATTGATCGTGCGAACGCTAACAACAACGGAACATGTCATCTTTCTTGAGTTGCCTCTGAAGCGGGAGCTGAGTAGGAATGTGTCAGTGGCTTATGCAGAACATTTCACTCTATTTTCAAACGTACGCCATTCCGTTCTCAGGAACTAGTTGTGTCGTGATTTTCGATAAACTGGGAAGTTGGAAAAAAAAGGTTTTGAGATTTCTTCGCGCTTTTCCCTTTGGTTGTCAGTTTGTCATGTTCTATTGCGAGCGACAGAAGTATGTACTTGTAGATGCACTCCACTAATGGTTAGAAACCTCCTGATTTTCACGAGAATAGTTCCCAAACAATACTTGCACACATGCAGTTTTATTTTGTTTATCGGCAGTGTTTCTTCATCATAAGACAGTGGGAAAGTCGCCTAAATTGGACCTGTTATCCAAATTATATTTTTTTTTGTGTATGTATAAACAAAATTTCACGTAATTACATATGTGCATTATGAACCGTGTTTATTTCGCTAACATAGTATGACATTAGAGTTATTAAGATATGCATACAAGTACAGGAATAAATAATTTGGTTGAACCCTGCGCTTGGGTCCAATTTAGGGAACTTGTTGCTTACATTTGACCACCGGTCTCCATAATTGGACCACTTAAATGATGAGCAACGTGAAGTGTTTAGGAGATACCACAGTTTACTATGTCATTTGTTATCATCACACTGGCAGCAGAAATACTTAATACACCCTTATTAACATCTGCGCATTTAGAATGCACCCAAGATCTACACTTCATTGACTGTATCATATCTTCAATGCTTTCCTCTTCACACAAACTGCAGAACCATCTGCTATCTCCGAATGCTTTTGTCTTGTTTATTTTTACATGTATAGAAGCACCCACTCGGTTCGACGGACGCACATATTTTTGTTTTTTGTTTGCACTGATGAAACTTCACTTGTATGGATTGAGTGTTGGTTCAGCTGCAGTTCCTGCTCTTCTTCTATAGGTTGGACAAATGTGTCGGGCCATATTTCTCCTAGTGTAACTTTAAAAACCACTCTTTCCTGCGGGGTCGTGTTGTTAAGGGTGAGTGCAATTGCATATGCTACGGGAATTACTTCTTTAGGCGGACAAGTGGCTGGACCGTTTTCTACCTCAAAGTATCAGAAGCAGCAAAATGCTGGTCAGTGAAAACTGTACGATCTACCAGCCATACTCCTGATTTATTAAAGCCATTAGAAGCTGTTGAAATGACAGCACCCCGGCAATTCTAAACATGGCGACAATGAGCCCAGGATGCGTCTCAACCACTTCTGCACAGCCTGATCATAGTAGGTCTTAAGTGATTTTGAAGAAGGCTGCATCAAGTGGGTTACAATCGATGCTTGGTATGAGAAGGAAGTTGCTAAAGAATGACACCGTTGCCTCGATCGACCAGTGCGGCTTCCAAGTTCTTACTATGCGTACTATGACCATCGAGCAGCAGTAACAATTTGTTGTCACTGTTTCGATGGACAGTCTTGATGAAGTGCCGTAACCACACACAAAAATGTTCAGAGTTTGCGTATCCAGAATCAGAACTATCAGATGTACTTCCCCGTGGTGCCAGGCCTATATATAAGTAATATACTGCCCCTCAACTACTATTAACACCGATTAGGCTTTAAAGGAAAATCTACATTATAGGAATAGTAAAACTTCACAACGAGTTTCCTTGATTGGACCAATCCAATTTAGGCAACTAGAAGTGGTTCAAATTAAGAAACGCCACCATGTTTACAAGTCGGTTCGCTGAACAGAAACTGTAGAAACTATTGCCACGTGATATATATGTAAAGGAAACACAAATGTACGCTTTTTATATACATAAGCATATATATGCATGTATACCAGTCACGTATATAACTCACTCAAAATAGTAATTTTCGCTTTCAGCCACTCGCAAAATTAAAGATTGGATGTACCGAAAACACGTTTATGACTATAGTCACAAACCACTTGCACTTCAACGCCCACAATGGGATAGTAGCGTTGCTTGAAATAGTTGTTCGTATGTCTGGCAGCAAGTGGCACCTCATTTCTCAAACTCGTGAGATAAAGCTGTGGGCCAATTAAGGCGCCGGTCCAATTTCGGTGACTTTCCCCTATCTATGTGGATCAATAAGAACTAGGCTATTCCTATACTGAACCTATGTGATTCACGGTCAAATATCCAATACTCACAGCAGCAGAAACCATTCGATTGAGAAAGTTGGCCTAAATTAAAGTATTTTGAAATTAAACTAGANCATGAATTAAAGTATTTAGAAATTAAACTAGACATAAACTCTTTTCGAAAAAAAAAAACTGCTGTCCCTAGTAATAATTTAAGTGATTCCAATTTACCACGATTCAGTAAATAAGCTTCTAATCCCTGATTGAAAAATTGTATTAATATTTGATAATCCATATGATNCCTAAATTAAAGTATTTTGAAATTAAACTAGACATAAACTCTTTTCGAAAAAAAAAACTGCTGTCCCTAGTAATAATTTAAGTGATTCAAATTTACCACGATTCAGTAAATAAGCTTCTAATCCCTGATTGAAAAATTGTATTAATATTTGATAATCCATATGATTTCTTTAGGTATTCAATGTTCGATTACGTTTATTTGTCTTTGTTCGAGAATGTTTGCTTATTCGTTATTAAAAAAGGCGTAGAAATGGAAACGTTTCCCCTGACACCCCCTCGTCTTTGTTTACTCACATAATAACATTTCCCTTTCACGTTTTAAGGAAATTTGTAGCATTCATTCTCCAAACAGGCCAACCTAGGCCTCTGTAAATTAAAATGTTTAAAGACACTGTTTATTTATATATTTTATTTTTCTGTACTATTAAAATTTTCCACGCCTAATTTTTTGCTATCCAACGGAATCGAATCCATCCTACGTCGGTTTCAACAGAGTTGTACTACCACTACAAGAGCATATATATATATATATTATTATCGCGACAATGTCACGAAGTTGTTTTCTTCGAACTCTAGATTATGTGTTGGAATTATGGGTGTCCCATGTATTCATGCGGATTTCTAAGCGTAATTTTAGTTTTTTTTTTTTTAAGTACGCTATTCGTCGCTCAACTATACTTAACACAGCTTCAAGCGGGGGGAGTTTACAGTTTAGCTTACATATTAATTTTGTAGTTAATACGGTTACAATAGAAGGGTTCCCGGTCATACAATTGCTAACAGATATTTAATGAAAATTCACTTGACAGTTCCTGTGAAAAGTGTTTCGGTTAGTCCACTACACAAGCAGGAGCCAATTACTAAGTTTCGGCGTGCCAGTGACAACCAGTAGAATCTTCCACAGAAATGTTATTTCGGCATTTTTTCCCCATATCCAACCACACGTAGCACAGACTGTAATTTTACTTGATATGGTCAAAGTCGCACAGCACGAATATTTCAGGGATTATATTATGTAATTAATAATTGGAAAATGTGTGAAACATGAACGCGTAAAAAACAAATGTTTTGCATTACACACATATTTGAAAGTCAGACTGGAAAACTAAAATATATAGATAAAGGTTATGAAACAATTTGTAAAAGCAATATTTTTTTAATATCTTGTAATTTATGTGGAGATATTTCTTACGCCTAAGAATTGTAGTCCCAGTGATAGCGGAAGAAAAAAAAATTATTTCACTCGAGCGAAGTATTATTTGGAAAGAAACTGGTAAAACAGCGTTCTTAAATATTACTTGTTGATAGGATTCCCAAAATATTCGTATTGTTTGGTTAGCCGCAAATTATTTAACACTTATTACCGTATATTAGTAAGCAAAAATAGAAAGGACCACACAGAAAGAATCCGTTGTACGTAATGTGAACGCATAGTAAATCTGCACCTCTATGATGTTCCGTCAGCTTAACTGTTCGCAGTATCTTCACACTTTTTTTGAATCCAAGCATAATTTATTTTGTTGTTTCTTAANCGCAGTATCTTCACACTTTTTTTGAATCCAAGCATAATTTATTTTGTTGTTTCTTAAATATATCATGTACAACATGTGTGTTATACTTAAGTTGACATGAGAGAAGTTCGTTTTGTTTTTCATTTCAATTAATATGAACATAGCTAGAGAAAAAGTAGATGTGTTGTAANTGCTAACAGATATTTAATGAAAATTCACTTGACAGTTCCTGTGAAAAGTGTTTCGGTTAGTCCACTACACAAGCAGAAGCCAATTACTAAGTTTTGCCGTGCCAGTGACAACCAGTAGAATCTTCCACAGAAATGTTATTTCGGCATTTTTTCCCCATATCCAACCACACGTAGCACAGACTGTAATTTTACTTGATATGGTCAAAGTCGCACAGCACGAATATTTCAGGGATTATATTATGTAATTAATAATTGGAAAATGTGTGAAACATAAACGCGTACAAAACAAATGTTTTGCATTACACACATATTTGAAAGTCAGACTGGAAAACTAAAATATATAGATAAAGGTTATGAAACAATTTGTAAAAGCAATATTTTTTTAATATCTTGTAATTTATGTAGAGATATTTCTTACGCCTAAGAATTGTAGTCCCAGTGATAGCGGAAGAAAAAAAAATTATTTCAAAGAAACATACTCGAGCGAAGTATTATTCGGAAAGAAACTGGTAAAACAGCGTTCTTAAATATTACTTGTTGATAGGATTCCCAAAATATTCGTATTGTTTGGTTAGCCGCAAATTATTTAACACTTATTACCGTATCTTAGTAAGCAAAAATATAAATGACCACACAGAAAGAATCCGTTGTACGTAATGTGAACGCATAGTAAATCTGCACCTCTATGATGTTCCGTCAGCTTAACTGTTCGCAGTATCTTCACACTTTTTTTGAATCCAAGCATAATTTATTTTGTTGTTTCTTANCACAGTATCTTCACACTTTTTTTGAATCCAAGCATAATTTATTTTGTTGTTTCTTAAATATATCATGTACAACATGTGTGTTATACTTAAGTTAACATGAGAGAAGTTCGTTTTGTTTTTCATTTCAATTATTATGAACATAGCTAGAGAAAAAGTAGATGTGTTGTAANAACATGAGAGAAGTTCGTTTTGTTTTTCATTTCAATTAATATGAACATAGCTAGAGAAAAAGTAGATGTGTTGTAAATTCCTAGTAAGAAATAGATAATAAGCAAAATAATAATTAAACTGAGTCCGCATGAATGTGGTGTGTCTTCCCTTTGGTGTTATTTTCTAGACTTAGTTGAGCTTTTGTTTGTGTGAGACAGAGGAATAGCATGAAAGTAGAACTTCAGCGAGGCTTCAGAAAAGTTGGAAGTAACCCTGAATGGACTATACATCCAGTTCGTCCCTGGCCGTAAGCGGTGAGCGGGAATGTAAACATTTCATTCTCTCGGGAGTCTGCCTGCATGCTGAAGTGCGCCTGCGGTCGCACGTAGGCCCGTGTTGCCCGCGCCACGCAGGACGACATAAAGAACGAGAAAAGGAAAGAAAACATTGCAATACTTTCAAAACAAACAGAAGAAGACCGTAGAAATTAATAGCGCTGTTCGATGATGTCAGGGAAGTTGTAGACTTGACATCCCTCACGGGCATTTCTTTTGCAAAAAGGGAAGGGCGCGGCAGAGGGATGGAAGGGACAAAAAACTACACCCATCTCCGAAGGAAGTCGTTCCCGTCCAAAGCTATTCGTTTTCAGCTCATCTCCTGGGAAGTTTATAGGTCATCCTGATAAAACTTCTTTTCGCAGAAAGTTGCAGATCACTCTTTTAGAAAATCAAAATCCTGCAGGGTTCTCTAGCTACATAGGAAAATCGTAATGAAAACGATTAATTAAATTAATTTTACCTTCACAAGAGTAATTTTTAAGCGAAATTGTATTATCTGTATTTACGTTTTTCAAATGCCCTTATATAACTTACCTTTGTTTTATCGTTTAGAATAATGTCTAAACCTATTGGCTCATTGTGACTATCAAAATGACTTTGTAAAATTATAAAATAAAATATAACTGGTCTATGTAATGCCTTCTGTAAGTAATACAATGATTATATTGAGTTGAATGGCTTAATAATAGGATGATAACATTAATATTTTATTGCTGTCAAAGTTAAAATCGCTGATAAAATGAGTTCAAGCTTTCCTGAAATGAGCAAAATGTATTTCCTCAACTACTTTCCTTACACATATATCAGACTAGCTGTGCCCGTGGCTCCGCTCGCGTGAACTACAGAATTATTGTTTACGTTTTTTTTTTTTTAAAGACAAATAATCGAAATAAAAATTCGCAGTGGACTCGCAATAAATACACGTGCATGCTCGAACGTGACTAGTTTGTTACAAACGACGCGAGCCGACTGAGTGCCGGCCGAGCGCACGTGACTCATGTTACACTCCCCCTCCCCACCCGCTTCCACCCACCACTACCATGGTTCTCCACGTCCGCGTACGGTCAACCGACTTGCGAAAAATTACTTTTTCACAAAACTTTTGATATCTCTTTAAGTATAGGCGGGAATTGGTTTAAACAGCGTATTGCAAGAAAGCGCGCTGGCGGCAAACTTTTGTTCGACTTGATTCACTATTATCGTCACTGCTTATTCCTCATTTTACTTTACGTAACAAAATATANTCACTATTATCGTCACTGCTTATTCCTCATTTTACTTTACGTAACAAAATATATACTAAAACCAGGTCAGAGAACATAGCTATGAATAAGAAAAAAACACTTGAATCGGATAAGTGGTTCTCGAGTGATAAGTGCACAGACAGGNTATACTAAAACCAGGTCAGAGAACATAGCTATGAATAAGAAAAAAACACTTGAATCGGATAAGTGGTTCTCGAGTGAAAAGTGCACAGACAGGCAGACAGACAGACAGGCAGACAGACAGACGTTGAGTTTTATAATATGTATAGAAGATGTGTCGATATACAGGATGTACCGAGGGTAATGCTACAAACTTACAAGGGCGATGCAGTAGGGTACCAGTATTAATTTGAGATAGGGAACCCCGGTCAAGGAATGCCTGCGTTGAATGTTACAACCAAAACAGTGTTGGGATGTGTATTTCACTGGAACACGACAACTTGGAGGACTCTGTGAAGTAAATAAATGTACTAATGTATTGCGTACATGGCCGGCAAGCTATGATGACCACAGTTCACAGCAGACCTATCAAGTGCACTCGTCGGCATGGAAACACAGATGCAGTCTACCCACACTCGTACCTCACGACCCACCACGTCGACAGACCGCATGCAATGTACCGTGGATTAGTGGAGCGAACGTTCCCCACTCCTTGTGCGGTACTACTCCTGCAGGACACGTTGGCCGACTCGTGGCATCGGGCTTAGCACGCTTAACTGCCACCCTCCAGGCACCGAGTTTATCCTGATTTGCATGCTTCAAGGTAACGTTAGTGCTTTACCTTATGATATTAATCTTAATTTTTTTTTCCCCACGATGCCCATACCGTTGTCGTATTCCACTGTAATATACATCGGAATATTATCTTGGTTGTAACGTTCGACGGAGGCGTTTCAGGAAAGGGGTTCCATATCTCAAATGGATGCTGATTCCCTTTTCCGTCATCTTTGAAAGTTTGTAACATCACCCCGTATACAGCCTGTATATGGGAAGTAGCCGAGGTGTATACAGTATACATAAAAACAAAACAGAAAGTCTATATGAGCATACGTCCTAGGTTCGATGGTTCTTAAGGGACGAACTCATAAGACCGTGTCTGCTGTCGGTAGTCGGTACGGTACATCCCTGTCTGAGTACATTGTGACAGACATGAATATGAAGTGTGTTTTACTAGACTCATTTCGCTGTTGACCACCAACTCATTTCGGACACTAAGCACTTGTAACTTACTGCAACAACAGTTACATGCACTACTCGAGGATGTCCTGTTGGATCTAATACATCGCATATGGTTCATGCATGATGGGGCGCTATCACATTTCAGTATAGTTGCCAGACCCTTTCCCTCACAGGTGGATGGGTCGTGCAGGACCAAAATTCTGTCCTGCACGCTCCCCTGATCTGAATCTTGTAGCTTACTACCGTACTACGTTTTCGCAACATCTGTTGCAGACATTGCATTGCTTCGCCAGCGTGTGGAACAAGGATGCCAGCAGATCTGTGGCACACCTTGGTTGCATGAACGTGCCAGACAGTCATTGATGTGACGTGTGCAGGCGTGCATTTGGATGCGAGGTGGACATTTCGAGCTACTCTGGTAGAAAGGAATCACTGCTAGCAACGCGAAAAGCGATGTATTAAATAACTACAGCAGTTAACAATTAAACAATATTTTAGCATATTTTACGTGTTCTTATTCTCTACCTGGCAGCATTATCATAGAGTATAATAACCCATAATAGCCCCCTGAATTTTGGTTAGTTTTCTACGCTTATAACTTGGCAAAATTTTAAAAGTCTTGTGGGACAGAGATGATTACCAGCGGATAAGATACAATTGTAGACAGGACGGTAGTTATAAATCTTAGGGTGCCAAGTGGCCATCATTACAAAAACATTGATGTTATCCAAAATATCTTGTAGCGAATAATGAATCATAAATTACGTGCACACACGCTAGAGTTGTATCACTCATGTCTTCCGTTAAACGTCAGTAACTCAAGGAGATGCACTGAGAATCTGCGTTATGGGCTTTGAAGTTCTCTGTAATTCATCACGAATTGCAATTAATCAATATATTGAATTTTATTTCAATTGTATTTAAACTACTTCACTGGAGAATTTTCCGCCTGAACGCAGGCGTATTTCACTTTTTTGGAGATGTTTCCACTACCTCAAAATTTTCAAAGCAGCGATATCGCTGTGCCATTTCGTAAAATCGTTGGTTTCCCTTTTGGTGTAATTCGATCTCATAGGTGTCGTTACGTAAGCTGTGGCACATGTGTTATTACGAAATGAAAGTGGAAAGGCTTTTTATGCTTTAATATGTGCTCTCCTAGTGAACTAACTTTAATTCAGCAGCAAGACTGCGCAAATATAGTCGTCACAAGTTGAAGACGTTAGCCCTGCAACCGTCAAGCCAATTGCAGAGAGTGCTTGTTCCCAAAATCGCTCCTTAACTGCTCATAAAGAATCGTACTTCGAGAGTGTCGTTTCCATTCCCGTCCTTATTCCCATCCTCCTTATGAAGCCATCGCTTGTTATACTTTTGCAGCCCGAACTGCTCAAAGCCTGGGCATTCGATGTTGATGCCCTTTTCACGTGATGTGAAACGTGATCTCCAGGAGCACACGTTACGAGAGACAGAAGAAGTTTTAGACGCAACACATCTCGTAATGTGCATGATAAAGTGTGAGAGAGGAAATAGGTCAACAGCAACGATGGAAACGCCAGCAAAAGAACATAAATCGTCGGTTTTGTTGATGGTTGAGGTAACAGCTCAGGATTTAGAAAAAACCTCTGCCACGAAAAAACAAAAGATTATTAGATAAAAACGGTTACATTTTACGATCGCTCCAGCTCCAAACTCAGTGCCACAACAGCCGAATAATTACCGCTCTTTTCTTAATAATTTGAATATGTAGTTGAATATCTACGGTCTGTGCCATGAACGAATTATCTGCACTTTATACTTTACAAGCATAACAATTGTAATATTATCATACTATAACTAAAATTTTCTCTACATTATTTTTTTAATTATTTACAGAAGCCAGAAAAAGGGCTGAATATAATATTCAGAAATTAACATTTTGTGACGTTACTGCCAAATTATGTAATAAATGAAGATGCAAATCAAATAAATCTATCAGATGTCCAGATATGAAATCATTACTTTTATTTTGTCTGCAGCTCTTCATTGATAAAAAATCGCAACAAAAATATAACACAAAGTTTTCGAACCATAGCTATTACTCACGTTGGTGCTAATTTGTCAGTGAAACTAAGTACCTAACAACCTTAAATATTTCAACAATAATTTTTCCCCTGCTTCAATAATATCACTAACATTTTAAGACGGGGTATTTTTTACAGTTCTTAAGGAAGTCCCGAATACAGCTGTTTCCATGACAATAACAGCCTCCCTGTGCCACAGACGTTCCCAAGAACACATTCAACCGATTGTCAACCTACTCAGTATGTCAACACAAGATATTTGCCAAGGAAATACCTCTACACAGAACCACATTTATAAGTGTCAAAAATTGCAGTCGTACGTGGTATAGACCACATAATTTATTTCCAGGCTAGAATTTAGGTGCGAGGCGTAACAAGTTTTGAGACAGTTTATAACACCAGCCGTGCTGCAGTACCCTGATCCAAAAGGCACCAATCTGTTTCATCCAAACTTTGTTAAGTCTCCTGGGTCGTAAAATATTTCCCATCACACTACGTTATCAACACCGTACATTTATGAAAACATTGGAGATGAAAATGATCATTCCATTTATTTATTCCAAGTAGGCATTGAATAAAGATATACCTAGAATGAACTTCCCCAGGTTTAAGTATCTGGCCACTTCAGCAGGTAAGAATCGGTAGTTCTTGGTATGAACACCATGTAGCGCTAGTCCATTTTTGTGGCGGCTGCGTGGGGAAGTCGGCAGCGTTGCCACTGTGATATCTGCCCTCTCTCTCGCTCATACTCCATCTCTGTCGCTCCCAGACCAAACGCCACAACAGTAGAACGTGTTCTGAATGTCTTCTATACCCACGAAGCTGGGACAGACAAGATGGCGGACACCCGAGTAATTACCCCAAGCAGTAAATGTGCGTTTACAAAATGATAACGGGTTCTGTAAAACGTATGTATGTACAAAATTGAACTTTATGTACGCGTTAGTTACGGGAAACGTTGCAAAATACTCTCATAGTCATGATAAAACAATAAAGATAACTTTATAAATTATGCTATAAATGTGGAGGTAGATAATATATGTACATTATCACACGAACGTCCTATAGGATGCGTGTGTAGCTGAGTGGGTTCGTGCTCGGGTCTGAGCCACATAATGTTAGACTTCAGAGTTGCAATCTACGTCGTGTAACGATATTTTTTTAATGGTACATTATTGCTGTTTATAACTTATGCTATTGTTAGAAAACGTTTATGTCCAGAATAATTTTGTCTAATGGCAATAATACGTGAGTAACAGCACAGTGCAATCGACTAGCTGTGGTTGTTTGCTACACAAATCGATTGGTTTCTAAAGTAGATAATTTGAGCTGTGTAGCGTGAGTAATATCAACAGGCACACATACAAGCCTTCAGTTTAATATTGTGATAGTTTTACCTTCATTTAAGCTTCTAACCGTTAAAGCGTGTTAGATTACGGAAAGCACAAGATTGATTATTATGCTCATTAAAGATACCTACATATGTAAATATAGGGTTCACCTCGGGGAGGGGGCGATATTGGGACATACACCCCCCTCCCCCGAAATAAAATTAAAATATACAAAAATTAAATTTGAAAACAAAATGACAACTTTAATTTATTTTAATATAAGAACTGTGTGATACGCCTTGAACATGAAGGATGTGTGTAGCAATTTGTGGTTCCATATCTGTATATTATTCCATTGATTATAAATAATGTTTTAACTATTAATTTGTAGTATTACAGCTTTCGTGTTTTGTCCAAAAATATAAATATGAAATCTCCCCCCCCCTTTTTTTTCTAGTGCTTAACAATGAATACTCTTTAACCTTTAATGATCTATAAGAGCCGTAATAAAGATAACCAGTTTTCTTCGTTATTTGTTATAAACCTGGCGTAGTAATGAATTTATAGTTAATATACAGGACAGTGAGAACACTGCCATTTTTTTACAAGTATGGTTGAGTGTAAAAGTTATATAAAAATTCGAAAATTACTTTTTGTTCTTGCCATTATTACTGTGAAAATTAAATGTACCTCTTGTTTTTACCAGTTTTAATAATTCATCACAGATAACTGCGTTTAGTGCATTAAATACTTATTCGTTCCTTTCTTGACAAAATGTCTGAGATTTATTTATAGCAAAACTGCCATTATCATGCGCTTTTCAGCTACAGCTCCTAATGGGATGATAATTTTAAATCTATGCGCCTACGTTCCAGCACATATTCAGTATTTGTTTTCCGTCAAAATGCTTGTTCAGAATCTTATCAGCTGGCTAACTGCTGTAACTGATGCAAATAAGTATGTCTGTCGGATTGTATCAAATATCGAGCCAAGTGGAGTATGCTTATGTATCAAATATCGAGTCGAGTGGAGTATGCTTATGTATCAAATATCGAGCCGAGTGGAGTATGCTTATATACATAAGTGCATTCCTTGGTTCGGACACAGCCTTAATGACACTTAAATCGACAAATTTAGTTTACCGATTATTTGTATGAACAGTCACCTTTGTAGTAGATCACAACCCCAAGCTGCAAACACTGAGTCACATCGTAGACCTTCGTGCGTCTAACATATATTTCTCGACTAGTGAACAATCATTTCCTATCAATTTCCTTTCACGTAAGACGGAATGAAAACGCTACTATGATGTATGACATCATTCATGATTAATATCAAATTTGTCATATGTAAGTGCTAACAGTACTCGTATTTTGTCACGAACACCTAAAATATAGTAAAATAATAAATTAGAATGAAAAAGAATGACCGTGTTATATTTATAATTCATTTTCGCAGAGGTAAATAAACCCAAATAGTATTTTATATCGCTGCAAATTTTAGCAAATACAGAATTCTATGACAGAAACGAAACACATGCCATTGTCGCCACTAGTAAATCATGAGTTGGGTATTCACAGCTGCAACGAAAACTGATAACTCGCGTGTGGCAGACTCGCTCTATCAGAACATGAACGAACACGTGGGTGAGCCGAGGCCGGGGTGATGACCTACTTTCGCCGGCTGCAGAACTGGCAACACCGCACGGGTGGCGAAGTATTTTGAATGCTGCGTCGTCTGCTGCTTACTAACTCCCAGTCTAGAACACTAGCACTCCTCTGAATCATCCGAAGAACTAACATAAAAAACTGGTTAGACTTTTCTCTATCCCCTGGACGCTCTAGTGTATATCTTCACTCAACGATGTAGGTGAACCTCGTTTATAAGTTTGTGTATAACTAAGAAACAAATACCTGTACAATTTAGTTAACCCATATAGTTAAGTATTTTGTTGGTTGGTTTAATATTTTTTTTTTTTTGTTATGGTTTTTCCAATGTGATGATTTTTGATAACACGCAGTATATTTCGTATTACACGAAATTTTCGAACTCTAGCTGTTACAAATTTGTATGCTAATATGCCATTGAAACTAAGTACCTATTAACCTTAAATACTTCAATAATAATGGTTTACTCACCTCAATAATGCCACTAAAATTTCAAGATTGAGTATTGCAAATCTAAACTTAACTTTGCAACTTAACTTAAATTCATCAAACGATATAATGATCATTAATTCGAAAGTAAATAAAGTACTTGTATTCGTCTTCCCTCAAATCTGCCTTGTACTAACTAATGGATGGATGTACCCAGTAACTTCTTTCATACACTTTAAGCCCCGTTTACATTGGAGCGAACGAGCATAAGCGAATCGTTCGTACATGTTTACTTCCATTCGCTCATGTTTTCCCGTTGTAAACGAGGCGCGAAAACAGAACACGAGCGAATACGCACATCGTTTAATGATTCGATGAACGGATGATCAACGAATGCGAGCGAACCTGACCGAACATTGACGCTTCTGTTTGCCCCGGTGTGAACGTGTTAAACAGGCGATTCTACGCATAATAGGCGAAACCAGCACGTTCTCTATGCCCCAGCATCCGTAACTTACGCGGTACGTAGAATGTGATAGGATAGTCAGGTGGGGAACCGCTGTTTCCAGTATGATCGCAGCAATATCACGCAAGCGTTTGTTCGCAGAGGACTGTCACTGCGTGATGCCCACAATCACGCCCGTCACCAACCACTAGCGTGCACTGAGTCTGTCAGCTTCTCTGAGGGGGGCACGGTGGTGTAGTGGTTAGACTACTCGCCTGCCTCCTCGGCGGACCGAGCTCGATTCCCGGTGGGTTTGCACCCGGATTCTCACACGTGGGAATCGGGCAGGTTTTCTCGGAGATCTCACGTTAACCCTCGCCTTTTCATTCCTGTGCCACTCCTTATTCACCTCTCACTTCATCCTCGTCGGCCCACAAGACCTCGATATTACGAGCCGCTCAAATATCTCCACTCTCCATCCACTCAGCTTCTCGCGAACGCAGTGTTCGTTAGGAATAACAATAAGCCCTGAAAAAGTGCAAGTACTCTCCCTGCATCACTACATACCTTAAATACTGCTATAAATCCAGATTTTATAAACTGCAACAACTTGTTAAATAAGCGACATGTTTTCTGTCGCTTAGTTTAGAGATCAATTCGTACTTATAAATTAATTTTACGACGTATTCCAACTTACATTCTAGGTTTATATTTCGCGGATATTACTTAGTTCCTGTATTATTTATTTCAATTCTATATTTTATTTCTATTATATTCTAAAATTTTTTTATTTTAACTTCAAGTGGAAATTAAAAGACGCCGAGTTTACCCATTGTCGATTGTCATATGCGTATGTTTCCTCCGCGTCAATTAGTTCTTACAAGAAATTATTATTTTTTAAATTAAATATTTATCTTCCGCCGTTGCAAGATGATTTCGTTTGTGAACAAAATTTCATGTTTTTCGTTATTTTGGAATATTTTTTTTATTGATTGCGGGTTTTGACTGGGTGGGTGAACGGATAAGGGCTAATAAGAGGTAGGAATCGTCGAAGAAAAAAGCCGAGACATGGTCTTCACCCAGTGAAATGAGGGCATAGTTACAGTATCGCTTGTGAAACGAAACGAGGTCCTATCCCCACCTTTTGCTTAGTCAAACAGGCATGCCAGAGCGGGCATTCAGGTGCGTCGCTTTAATTTGCTTAAACTATCACTCTCTGTAGGATAATTCGATTGTGAACGATGTTCTAGTATAACGTCTGAGGTAATGCACATGGCAGGCTTGTATTTTTTTTTCAGACCACGGGCACACCATCATATCTACGTGACGTAACCCGTAAGATAACTGCTGTATTTTCCAGTTAAGGCGTTGATTAATTTATCGGCCTACTCGCCGTAAGTGAATTTGATAGGGAAGCTGCTTATATTTTAACTAATGCAACACCAGCGTATTCTAAATAAGTTTCATCCTTTGTGGAACCTTCAGTTTTAGGATATGCTGTGTACACTCACAGCACCCTTAG
>NQII01000565.1:763963-788173 GCA_002778355.1 Clitarchus hookeri | reverse complement strand
GATAAAATCGTCCATAGATTTTGCAGACTTACGTGTTAAATGCAATATTTTACTTTTTTTTTTTTAGACTACAAAGAAAAAAACCAAACTATTTACAAAAAAAAAAACAATTAGAAAGTTTGAGCTGGAAAATATTTTACCATTTTATTTTACGACATATTTTGCTAGAGTAATTCTGCAAAATTTCATGACAAACAGTTCCCTTTTCCCTAATATTGCAGTAATAAAAAAATTAATTTTATTTTTGTAATTGCACACACACATATACATTTATTGATGTAACTTTGGACATTATTTCCTTCCTTTTCATTTGTTTGATTTTTCTGCAAGTGACTTAAGTTTCCGTTCCCGTTGTTCGTGTTTTGAAAAAACCTTACAATCCAGTTTTGAACAGGTAATCAGACAAAAACTATAGAATAAATAATTTATATGAAAGTATTTAGATTACACATAATGTACAAAAGGGTTGCTTATATTCTCCACTAACGCAACAATAACGCATATGGCATTAAATGTCCTTGTTTCCCCTTTCGATTCCAGTGGAGTGGTGCTGCATGGGCTGCTCTTAACAAACGTGGTGTCGTTAGCCGATGAAGGTGAAGCGAGGTATAAAGGGAGGAGAAAACGGGAGATCCGCGAGAAAATCTGCCGACCAGCGGCATCGCCCGGCGCGATTCCCACTTGCGAAAAATCCGGGAATGACCCCGCCGGGAACCGTACCCGGTTCACCCTTGGTGAACTAAGTAGACATGCAAAATATTATTACACTTAGTGCGCACGAAAGCGGTGCGTTGTCCCTTTGGAGTGATTTTCTAGACTCGTTTAAGCTTTGTTTGCACGAGGCGGATGAATATCCCGGAAGTAGAAAATAGCAGGGTTTCAGAAAAGTTGGAAGTAAACGAGAATGGACTATGCAGCTACTGGTTCCCTAACATTAAAGTAAACTTTTGATGGGACGGCAGAAGACCACGTGGTGAAAGACCATGCTTATCGTGTGCCATTAAACCATAATTTCTGCACGGAGCGTTAAAACGTGTGATGTCTATATATGATACGATATGGAATTACGTGACAAATATGGGCCCGGCTTTAAAAAGCGCTGATTACCGGGAGGCCTATGAGAGTGTGGCTCAAAATCAATACAGCGTTGGGGGCTGTTCCTTATGGGAGGTGCAAAGTCACGCCAGGGGCAGCACTGTCGCGTCAAGCAGACCGCCGGAATGATGATAAATATGCGAGTGAGTGAAGAGATTCCTGCGGCTCTTTACAGCGAGGTCTTGAGAGCCGAGTGATAAATATGTGTTTACCTACTTACTGTATGGTGTTTTCCAGGTATTAAGCATTAGAAAATGCGTGGTTGGTTTGGTTTTAAGTGACTATGTTTGATTTTATTCTGCACATAGCGTATAGTGTTATGAGTTGTGGTCAGGCCCTTAGCTGAGCGACCTGCTTGATCACACCTTCACTTATTTATCCAGGATACGGGCCGTGATCGCTGAAATAAGTTATGAAATCGCAAACCACAGATCCCCCTCCATCGGCCAGTAAACGGGGACAATGCAGCTGATATAGGACAGTGTAGTCCGTGGGCGGTGTCTTTTGTCGTGGGGCCATTGGAACGAGAAGACCACTGAAGGTGGGTGTGTCCGGCCGTCGACTTGCGCCATCTTAATCAGCCTCCGGAATCATGAACAAGGTGGGGAGACTCTAATTAAGCTTTACTCAGAACGTGGCTGGTTAAATCTTCATAATTTTATATAATTTAATATTTTAGTATATTAGTATAGCCCCCCCGTTCGTATTCAATCATATTTATATTTAAATAATATTTTGCAACCTTATTGTTAAATAAACCTTTATCAATAACTTTTTACGCCCCTATATCCCCGTTAATGATAAATATCAACAAAATACCAAACTTATAACAATNCCTTTATCAATAACTTTTTACGCCCCTATATCCCCGTTAATGATAAATATCAACAAAATACCAAACTTATAACAATAGGCACACAATAAATATTGAAAGAGAGAAACTGTTTAGTAAGAAGCTCATAATATATAGTCAATTTACTGCAAAAACGGCTGCGAAAGTCTATATTGCGTGTGTTCGCAGCACTAGTTTACAGATGCTGTCACGTACGGGAAGTGATTGTGTGATAAATAATTAATTAACACAAGAACATATTTTTCATATAAAATAATTTATTCATACGCTACACAAAATTGATTAGAATGAGAACGAAGAAAACGTCGCCTTTTGTAATATGCCGTCAATAAATTACAAGCATGATAATACCGCTTTCCTGAAACTACTGTATATCCTAAAAATCAGCTGAGTTATTAATCACGCCAAAACAAATTATGAATAATTTTTATTTTTAACATATGTTGTACTTTAACCTATGATTTTTGTATTTGCTGTAGGATGTTTATTAATTATGTGCAAGTACGGCAAGTTTCACGGAAATTTCGGCGTATAAACTTGACGATGTTCGCGACAATACATCACCGATTTTCTGCTTCCTTCCGCCATTCTTTCCGGAGTCTCATGGATTTGTTGGAGTGAAATAGTATTTAGTTTGAGCGTTTTGTACTGGAAAAATGAGCAGTGTTGTCTCAAGTTTATTTTTCAGGCAAAAAACTGCCTTCCGCCCTTGCACACGTGGAAGGTAAAGCCGGGTGGTTTATCACCACCAGTCTGAAGGTTCCGAAATCCGCTACTAGATGTCAGCCACTTTGCTTTGCATTTCCCATTGTCGTTACGCGCCGCGCGCTCAACTGGTTCGCAGGTACAGTGTATAGTCGCGTCGTGCTGAACTTGACGTCACACTGTAGTATAACTGGTGTGAAGCCTGAAGCAAAGTCCAGCGCAGACCCTTTTGTACGTTTTGCATATATGCGCAAGCACTACGTTTTCGATTTAACAGGTTTCAAATGCTGTTTTTGGTTACACTAAATACCTTCAAAGTAATACTTTCAATTTACAAGGCGTCTAGCGGGTGGCATTTCAGTCTATTCCGAAGTAATGTTTTTTTGTCGTCAGAAATAATATTTCCTTTGATTGAAAATAGTTATTGTAAGAAATGTGTGTTTCACACACATCGCGGGTATAGGTAGGCGTTTAAAAGTTGAAGCGCCCTGATAATTGCTTGTGTCGAAGTGAGTTTTCTCGGGGTGTTCCTGATGTTTCTCCAGCCATTGCATTCCACCGCTTTTCTGCCATGGGCGATACCGCAATTCATTTCACGCTGGCTGACAGTCACCTTTGGGGTCACTCATCCTATCCGACATCGCTTCGGTAGGAGTAAGGAATCTGTTTGCTGGGTGAAATTTGAAGTTCTGTTTCACTTAACACAGGTATCAAGAAACATAAATCTTTATGTTCACGCGAAAAACGACGTTCGGGATTGAAATCGCGGATATGCCACAAATGTGTGTGTCGTTTTTAAGTGTAGGTTTAGTTAAGATTTTAATAGTAGGTAGATAGGCCTTCAAAATCCTGTTTCCCCCCCCCCCTTTTTTTTTTTANTTGGCGTTTAATTTAAGAAACATAGCTACGCCACATTGTTTATTCTTCATTTTGTTAACAAGAATAAAAATATGGTTACCGTAACCTGCCTGACGAACCTGCTGACTTCACATGTAACAATTAAAAAGTTACGAAAAGAAACAGCTCGTCACTAAGTGCTGCAGAGTTTATAGGAGTGACGTGTGTTCCGGGATGTAACAATCCCAAGACAGCTCGTTGTTTTAGCAGCCGAGAATGGTTGTTTTCGAAAATTANAACAATCAAACAAAAAAAATTCTTGCAAACGTAGTGATTATTTTTAGCAGATATCCACACAAATCTTCGTACTCCACCGCTCCACTATAAATTTTCAATCTAATGCACATATTCCTACAGAAAGTACGCAACTAATATCATCAGTTTTAAGTTGACAATTTGCGGTCGGCGCGCAATATCTACGTCTCGAGCGCCAGTGAGGGTGAAGTGATAGACAGATGGAGCATTGGCGGATTGTAATGGCAAAGGGGGACAGGAATTCCCTGATAAAAACCCCGCCTACATCCGGCAACGTCCACCACGTTTACCGTACGCGAACATTCGGGTGACCCTTCCGGGAGTCGAGCCCAGTTCTTCGTGGTGGGAGGCGAGGTAGTTTGACCACTGAAACACCGCGACCCCCAGTATCATCTGTGTAAGAAATTCTTACCATGATTTATATAAGTCACCCACATTGAAACCTCTTTGATACAAACGTCAAGGAACTGTTTGCAGTTTACAGTAATGAAGGTACTATTAACAAGTGTTTGCCATTATTATAAAAAAAATCTGAAAATTTTTTTATGCTGACACTGTGATTTAGCATATTTGAAAATAAGACATTCTTATTACAAGCATAACTTCTTTTTACCGGAAGACTCAACTTTACATTGTAATAAATTAACAAATATTTTTTTGTTAAAACGGCAATTTTAACATTAAATACCTATATCACTCCAAGTGAAAAGAAGAAAATTTTGTTTTAACAAGAATATTGTACTAAATTAATTTTATTAACAAAAATTTTTTTTTTGTAGTTCAATTTTTTTTTTTTTAGACTATAATCTTTCTACAAATACTCTGGAAACCAGAATATACCAAATGCCAAAATTTAGACAATATTTCTTCTGCCATATACTTTGTCAAAGACGCGCAGTATTACTGGAAAAGCTAATCACAGCCCGCCCCTTATTTTTCTCTCTCTTTCGAGAGAGAGAGAGAGAGAGAGAGAGAAAGAGAGAGAAAGAGAAAGCGAAAGAGAAAGATAGAGGAGAGAGCGTAAATACTAGGAAAACAAAACAAAATCTAAAACGACGTAGTTTGTAAATGGAGCTAAAACATTCAAAGTCTTACGTACCATCATGCATTTTGAGAGAAATCAATTCTAGACTTTTAGCCGTTGATATAATCCATTCACGATTACTTCACACTTTCCTGAAGTCCTGCTAAAGTTCTACTTCCATGATATTCCTCCGCCTCGTGCAAACTAAGCTTAACTAAGTCTAGAAAATTACACCAGAGGACAACTCACTGAATTCGTGCGCACTCAGTTGTAATAATTAATATTTAGCATGAGAACTATTTCTTACTAGACGCTACCAACACACACGTTTTCTCGCTGTTTTTATACATGTTTATTAGAAATTAAAAATAATTTAGAAATAAAATATTGGTCGTCAAATTTCAATTTAACGAAAAAGAAGATACTTTTATTTTAACACAGGTATATAACGCTTGTGATACATGGCATATTTAGAAAATAACTAAACACAGCATACATGGGGTGATTTTTTGAAGGTTTGATTGAAAAAGTGTGAAGAAACCGCGAATAGATTATATTAAGAATTACCAGTATCATCTTACATCTCCGCATCACACAACATACATATAACTGTATTTTAGAACAACAGGGTGTCGTACAAAACTTAAAAAAAAAAAAAAAAATCCGTTATTAAAAGCCTTCTTATTTGTTATATAGGTCTCATTGTAAACAGTTGTTTTTATTTTTATTTTTGGAAAAATTCTGAAACATTTTAATGTAAATCTTTTGTTAGGATAGAAATTAAATTGATATTTTGTTGCAAATTGATAAATTTAGCTATTCAAACATAAATGTGTTCGTTGAAAAGTGTCAAAAGTCAGCAAAAATCCCTGTAAGTAGCTCTCTGTTTACAATATTTATTATTCTGTGAAACAGCGTTTTAAATTGTAATGATATTTCTGTATCTTTTCTGAAAAGATTATTGTATTAAAACCATATAGTCGCCGCTANATTATTCTGTGAAACAGCGTTTTAAATTGTAATGATATTTCTGTATCTTTTCTGAAAAGATTATTGTATTAAAACCACATAGTCGCCACTTNCTGAAACATTTTAATGTAAATCTTTTGTTAGGATAGAAATGAAATTGATATTTTGTTGCAAATTGATAAATTTAGCTATTCAAACATAAATGTGTTCGTTGAAAAGTGTCAAAAGTCAGCAAAAATCCCTGTAAGTAGCTCTCTGTTTACAATATTTATTATTCTGTGAAACAGCGTTTTAAATTGTAATGATATTTCTGTATCTTTTCTGAAAAGATTATTGTATTAAAACCATATAGTCGCCGCTAAAAATTTCGAGGTAAAAATCACACGCGAATATTGTTTCTACTTATTTCCATTGTCGTTGATATGCCTCCGTATGGTTGGATGTGACCTTAGGATGTTAAAAATAATTTAACTAAGGAGTAGGGATGCCCCTTAAGGCGTATTATCCGTAAATTAATTTTTAGATACAGTTTAAAATATAAAACCTATAATGGCACAAGGGGCTTACTTACCGAAATCTATTTCTTTCTCCTGTTACCCTCGTAACATTTGTAACCATAATCGAAGTTTCCTTCTTCATTTAATATATTTGTCTCAACTGAGAAGATACTGATGTAAATGAAACCGCACTGAGAGAACAGCCAACAAAATATTTGTTTACATAGGGCCGAAAATATTGATAGTTGCCCCAAACAAAATATTTTGTTGAGTACACAAAATTTAAAAGCAANGTAATGATATTTCTGTATCTTTTCTGAAAAGATTATTGTATTAAAACCATATAGTCGCCGCTAAAAATTTCGAGGTAAAAATCACACGCGAATATTGTTTCTACTTATTTCCATTGTCGTTGATATGCCTCCGTATGGTTGGATGTGACCTTAGGATGTTAAAAATAATTTAACTAAGGAGTAGGGATGCCCCTTAAGGCGTATTATCCGTAAATTAATTTTTAGATACAGTTTAAAATATAAAACCTATAATGGCACAAGGGGCTTACTTACCGAAATCCATTTCTTTCTCCTGTTACCCTCGTAACATTTGTAACCATAATCGAAGTTTCCTTCTTCATTCAATATATTTGTCTCAACTGAGAAGATACTGATGTAAATGAAACCGCACTGAGAGAACAGCCAACAAAATATTTGTTTACATAGGGCCGAAAATATTGATAGTTGCCCCAAACAAAATATTTTGTTGAGTACACAAAAGTTAAAAGCAAAACAATTAATTTTGTTAATCTAACAAAATACGCGATTGAATTAACGAAACCTCCGTGCTGGACCAAAAGAAATTAAACTGTCAACAAAATATTTTGTTGAATCAACTGTATATATTTGTTTTGCTACTCATTTGATTGCCTTCATACGAGATTACAGCTCGAGGGTTTGTTTAATTTTTTTGTGACAATTAGGATAGTAACAGTTTTTGTTAGCCCATTAATTGATGCTTAATAATGGCATAAACTTCTTAATAATACATTTCGACTTGATACTAAAAAGTAAAGTAGTAAATCTTGAAATATTTATTTGCGGGCGTTGTCCAGTATTTGAATTGCATCTATTTAAAAACATTCCAATGTTAATTGGCAAACACGATAGCTATGGTTGCTAAAGTGTAGTGCTCGGGCGAGGATGATATAGGTTCGAGTATCGGGCGAGCTTCCATTTTATAAATATTAACCGAAACTGTTAAATGTACGTACAGGCAAACAAATCTTGTCACACCAACCTAATCTCTATTTGGGGCAGCCAAATAAGAACAACAAAAGAATTCGTTTTCAACAACAAAACATTTAATCGTCTCTATATAAGCAATTTATTCAGTTGCGCCGGAAAAAAAACTTCGTTTGATCCAACGAAACCTTTTTTTTTTCAATGCGTGCAAACTTCAGAAATAAAATTCTACGAAAGAGTTTTGTATGCCATAACAACCGTTGACTTTTGATACGAAGTCTTGAATTTTACTACGAAGAGATGTAAATAAATGCATTATGAGGTAGTCCATCTACCTTTCGTCTGCGTGTTAAACATGTCGGTTAGTAAATTAAGAGAATGTCTAAAAAAAAAACTAGAATCGACCTAACAATAAACTGCACTTATATCTGTGCCTTGTACCTTATTTTAACCCATAGTCTCCCTTACCGTAAGCTTACTAAGCAGCCAATGACACCATCGGGATGCATGTTTCAGACTTTTCGTGTTTTCTGTAGGACCCCAGTAACAAAATAATATATTATTTGGAACACACATGACTGACCCGGCAAGCTAAGCGTTGCCTAAATTGCCAGGCAAGTACGCTGTTAATCGGATTCAGTTAATACCTACGCTGATTGCCAGTTAAAACTGCTCCATACGGAATCAGTTGGAAAAAAAAATTACTAATGTCTTCAATTTAAATAAATCCACTCACTCAAACAGTATAAGTCAGTTGTTTATAATTGATAAATATGTCAGTGCCAGGATAAAAAATCAGTGCATTATAATATTCAGTAAATTAAGTACAATTATTTTGTCGCAAAACCAAAATATTACCGGTACAAAAAATTCGTGGATGGGGTTAGGATCGAATCTCCACACAGAATGCAACAGGTTTTCCGGCCTGTAGGGTCTGTCATGTTATTAACTCCGCTATTTTGACAACTGTACCAAACGTTCTTGTGCTTTACACAGTAACATAAACACACAATGACAAACCGCCATTAGTTGTGTAATGTGAATATACTTCATGTCATTAAAATATGTACNAGTAACATAAACACACAATGACAAACCGCCATTAGTTGTGTAATGTGAATATACTTCATGTCATTAAAATATGTACATATTCTGCGTGCGTAAATGCCTTTGCAAAGTTTAAAAAGTTAATCTAAGTTAAATCTAGTTCTGATTCTATGATTTAAAAGTTAAATATAGAGATTTCACTTAGAGGTTGTCACTGTCCTCTGGTATCCGCCATTTAATAACGAAACGAGATTTTGCAAAATGAAACTGTTTTTTTTNTAGAGGTTGTCACTGTCCTCTGGTATCCGCCATTTAATAACGAAACGAGATTTTGCAAAATGAAACTGTTTTTTTTTAAAGTGAAACATTGATTTAGTAACAATTATGGTAATTCGACAGTGAATTTCTTAATTAATTCAGTCATTATCTAATTATTCAACTTGCAGAAAACAAAACCTTTGTCAGCGAAAAACCGCGTAACTTATTGAATCGTGAACTTTATACGCGATAAACACTGATAACATACACACAATGTTTATCCTTTAAAAAGAATAACTGCGATAATATCGACAGTGTGACGATACCAATTTATCGACTTTTTTTTCTCCTCGATATATCGAAACAAGGAACAGCTTCAGTTGCAGGATGGAAGATGTCCCGGAGAAACAGCAGGTTTTCCAAGGNCTCGATATATCGAAACAAGGAACAGCTTCAGTTGCAGGATGGAAGATGTCCCGGAGAAACAGCAGGTTTTCCAAGGAGGTTAGGAATCGCAAGGTGCGACTGTGGAAAGCGAGAAAAGATTCCACGTTAGTTCAGAACCAATATCGCGGCTGGATGGTTTTAAATCGCACACGTCTTACGTGTCTGCCAGCCGATCATGGACGTCCAACGTCGGGGCAACTTCACTCCTGATTGGCCCACACGAGTGGAAAATTGTCTTCTCACAGACACACGCAGCCACGTAGTCAAATTAAGCATGCAAGTCTGCACGTACGAAGTTGAAGTCTAGCTTCAACGTAAATCTTTTCGNGCCGTCTTGTACGGGTAGAATCTTTGGGCTCGGTGACGTGAGTGCGGCACAGTTATTTGCCTTTGCCGGATGTATAACATTTTCTCCAGTTTTCATGTTTTACGTCTTTCAGTTTTTTTTTTTGTATTTAAATTTGCCTGGCTGTTAATTGCGCTATTGGCCTTGAGCGTAAGTCGTTGGCCATACCACTTGGGGAAAAAAATTGCAACCAAGGCCATCTGAAGAAAGTCGTTATCATTTTATGGCGTACTAAGGAAGATAAACGTATAGNGAAAAAAATTGCAACCAAGGCCATCTGAAGAAAGTCGTTATCATTTTATGGCGTACTAAGGAAGATAAACGTATAGGTACTGTTAAATGAAAAATTTCTGTGGATATTCGTATTTGCATACCTACGACGTCATAAAAGAACTAGAGGATTACATTAAAATATGCACTGAAATATAAAATCCGATATTAGGCTATTGACGAGGGATTTTTTCTAACACAGCAATAATCACAAAGCGAACTAAACCCGATACACGCTTTTTTAAGAGACAAATAAAGGACAAGTAACTAAAAGGAAAAGAAAGAGAATGTGAACACAGACGAACGCAGAAAATTTCTGGACAAAATAATGAAGAAAAGCCATATAAACACACAGGCGAAGATACACGCGTGTCTATACACACGCCAACACACCTAGACANAATAATGAAGAAAAGCCATATAAACACACAGGCGAAGATACACGCGTGTCTATACACACGCCAACACACCTAGACACGAGTAAAACTTCACGAAACAATGAAAAGAGCTCGAAAACAGAGAATTTTCATCGTGATTCAGCAGCAATATTTCATGAATTTGTATGCCCAATCTTCCTGTCTGTTGACAACAGCTTATCTTGGCTTGTTTTTCCGATTTTATTTGTATGCCATCCTCTGGGTTTTCTACGGCGACGTACGTCTGCGGTGGTGTGCATTCGCGGCAAATTTTATATTATATAATTATTTACCCTGTTGGAAAAATCATTGTAAGAACTCATATAAGGAATTTTCATTGCTGGAATTTCTATGTTTCGATGCCATTCTTAAAATAACATATTAATTATTTTTGCGCTTAAAAATTGCACACGCAAAACATTTGGCTTCCAAGAAAATGTTTTAGTTGAGCAGAATGCTAAAGTAAAATAAAATGAGTTAGCGAACATTATATATATAATGTTATTTTCCATAACGAATTTCTCACAAAGTTTGTGTCGGGGGTTCAGGATAAACCCTTATTGCTCTTTTTTTTTTACTTGTATATGTATCGCCGCGCAAAGCTACGATTGGTGTAGAAATCCACGTGGGGCTTCAAAGTTGTTATTTACTACATAGCACAATACATTTACGTAAAAAATTATACATGCGTCTCAAATTCTATCTGAAACAGAAATGAATAAATTTATTCCCTGAGCTATCATCACAAGCCAACTGTAAAAAAAATACGTAACTTTCGTAAATTACCATTTTAGAGAAGAAAAAAATGCTTTTATGGATAAAGATATCTCACATTGTTTGCGCTACGTAAAACGAGTAGGTGGCTTGTAGATGTAAAATAAGTTTGCAAGCAGACGAGTCGCAAATATTTTCTTAAAACCCGCCGAGCCGAAAGCATGAACACCAAATCTAATCGAACAAGCCAGTAAGGAAAAAATTGAAAAAGTATAAATTAACACCTAGTTAAAAACACATTCTTGGCAATGAAAGAGACACGTGAATAAAGATTTGTCAAGTTGTTTTGCGCTGATGTAAAACGTACAAGCTTTCCTTTGGATGCGGATAAGTTGCACGCGTGGCTTCAGACGAGTAACGTGTCGGAGTTAGTGTCATTTATNCGGTGTCGGCAAAACCGAGGGCTCGCAGCGGTAAAGCGATGCGATATCGCTTTCGAATCAAGTCCTCAGACAGACGTGGCTCTCCATTATCCCTCCGCCGGCCCGACGTTTTTATTATATCTAATAATGACGCCGCGGGTCGGCTGGTATATCTTCCTCGCCGCGAGATTCGGATTTCTGGTCCTCGGGGAGGGTAGATGAAGGGTATCGATGTCGCTTGTCAGGTTCTTTGAAGACCTCCCAGCCGGGGGTTCGGAACACGGTTACTTAGGAGCAATTGCCGCGGGCGAACGCGTGTAATTACTCAAGTATCTCGTGTTCTAAGGCGCGTACGTTACACGCGACGACGTGTGTGTGTGTGCTCGCGCGTCCGCCGCGAGTGCTGCAATATCTCGTCGTCAAGATACGTCCCCCCATTCCCCGTCACGAACCACGACGACTCGTCTCCCTCGACCTCTGACCTCCCCGTGGCGCGGGTCCACCCGTACCAACAGTTGCCGACTTAGTTGATTTCCCACCAGATTTCGTGGTACGATTTTAACTCGCACAACGTGTGCAAAATTGTTATATACCGGTCAGTGGGTAATCTAATGGCTTTTTTTTTCTTAATTGTCAGCGGAATGTGACAGGTTTCTGGAAGGAAATTAAAATAGCTTATAACAAAATAGAGTGTGCCGATCCTTCATTAAAAAAATTTGTACATGGCGAAGTGGTAAATATTTCTGACATACACCTGTAACTGCTATTGACGAATTGGTGGCATTTCATCATTATGCTTTTTGTTTTACATTGTCATTGCTGGATTTTTTTAGCTTTGTCACAACTGCACTTACATAATGGCGCAGTTATGTAAATTGTATTTCGTTAAAAATATTAGTAAAAAGTGTTAAATTGTAATTCAATTTTAATTAGAGGCATGAGTGGTAGCAGTATTAAAAAAAATTATTACGTAGATTTAATTAATCCAGTGGTTTCTGGTGGGCTTTCATTTGTGGCCTAGTGGCATTCTCTGTCCAAGTGTTGGCAACNGACGTTCCGAGGGGGGGGGGGGGGGGTGGAGATTAAAGGTGCGTGTCACCTCGACAAGTTATTTTACTCCGCCAAAAACGATTAGCGCTGATAGTGGTCCAAAAACGTTACTTGTACCGCGTTTCGATGGCTGCGTTTATCTACGGAGCTGAGTCTATTAACGCATTCGTGGCTGCTGCGACAACTCTGAAACCAAGCAAAGTTTGACAGTAGGAGTATTGTTTTTACGAATGACACATCCAAAAATTATAAAAATTAGATTTATATATAACATATTTTAGTAATTGTAATGGTTTTTATGTAGTATAGTTTAAATATATTTTACTTATTTTTAAATGCGTGTAATTTATAAGTTTAAAAGTGCGGCACAATACACTCAGCATTGGAGTGTTAATCTGCAAGGAAAAATAACAAATCTACGGTGTTCTTAAGTTCATTCGCTAAGCAAACATAGATAAATAAAACAAAGTTTGACGTTAGACAACTTGTGGCCTGTTCAGTATTTTATTTGCTTGTATTCTAAAATTATTCTAGTCATATATGAACCACTCAAGTGATAACTGATAATGGCTGGCATTTTTCCTTTTATTTCTTGGTCACTGCCTGTCCAAAAATAAATGTTTTGTTATTTGCGTGTTCTGGAATAACGCCAATATAAATCTCTGCATTCTTCACGTTTATTGTCAAGAAAATGGAGTAGGTGCAAAAAAAATAATTTTTTTCTTCTTTCTCCCCTGCGTTTAATAAATAAATATTTTGACCGTTCTCGTGTTAAACCGGTAAAAAATTAGGCAAGTGTCATTTAAACGTAACGTTTGCGACTGATCGTTACTAATTCGCGGGATATGGTTTACGGCAAATGTTTCTAAGGAAAACGAATCTAAACATGCACTGTAGGTGCTATAGCACTTATTTCAGCCCTCGCTACGGCACTTCACCGAAGATCAGAAGTTGCGCTGTTAAACACAGCAACGTCTGAAGGCATCCACGGAACTCCCAAACCTCATGCGAACACACTCTCTCTGGCTCGAACACCGGAGCCATTTCGAGGAAGAGTTGACTTCCGTGGCGTNCCAAACCTCATGCGAACACACTCTCTCTGGCTCGAACACCGGAGCCATTTCGAGGAAGAGTTGACTTCCGTGGCGTAATTAGCACGGATACCTTCTTACGACGTGATTTGTCCTGGTTTCGAATCCCGTGTAAGCTAAGAGTAGAGCGTAAGTTTCTTCTAACCAGGATCTGGACGTAACTGGCGAGGGGGGGAACTGGAAAGCCATACCGAAGAATTGTACCGCCATTCGTCTGCAGTGGAAACGGAAAGAACTTAGAAAAACATGCAGTTGGCCTGGACCGAACACATGACCTTCTGAATAATACTCAGGTACACGACCAACCACGTGACGAAAGAGTTGTACTATGTGCGTGAGCCAGCTGCCTGCAATGAGTGAGGTTTCATAAGAGACGACATTTCCTTATTCTATTTATTATTTTTTTTTATTAGGGTGTTTCTGTGTTGGTTTATGACCCCTAGAGACAGCATTTCCAGCGACTGCTCACTAGCCTTCACTAGCGAAGAAGCTCTTCCGCTGTACAGCCCTTTGTTGCGTAGCGTTGTTGTTCCCTATCCTTATTCTTTATAGCCCACAAAGAAGTGTTGCAAAAGTACACTCAAAACAATATTTCTGGTAAACTTCCTAAACTGAATTGGAAGTCTTTAAGTCATATATCGTTTGAAAACAATACCACACATCGGGCTACAAATGTGGAATGTTCAGGGTCGCCACTGCACAAAGTTGATAAGTTTCCTACGCATTTGTCTGTTCCCTGAGCAAATGTAGGAACGCTAGCATGAATGTATGGGAAATAACTTTTATTTAACATTCGCGCTTTCTCACTCTACGTATACACTCATATAGTACATTTGCGAATNTGTATGGGAAATAACTTTTATTTAACATTCGCGCTTTCTCACTCTACGTATACACTCATATAGTACATTTGCGAATAATTTCTTAAAGTGTATGTATAGTTGTTTCAAGGTTAAGGCTGCTGCCTTGTGTGGAAGCGGCCGAGAGAAAGGATAGTGTTTTACCTGTTAAATGGTTAAACAAAAAAACTTTTTGTGTCCTTTGAAGAGACGAACTATGCTACAAGACAGTAAGTGGGACAAACTTAATAATAATTTTTATTGAGTCTTTAAATCTTAATTCACCCGCAATTTTCAGAGTATCAAATATTATACAAAAAACTCTTCGTACGTGGCCCGAACAAAGATGGACATAGCTTTTTTTTTTTTGCTTGAAAGTTATATAGTGTAAGGTGGCCTAGACAGGTCTCAAACCATTCAATAAGTACTGTAAAACCCCATACGTTATCTCCGCTCACCATCTCACTAGGCAGCCGCGTTAATTGGACACTTATAAAGCCTCGTTAATTTTGCCTTTCCACCCTTATTTCACATTACTGAAAAAAATTCCATCACGTTTACTGTACAGTTATTACAAATATAATATTTACTAATGTGTACCTATACGGCAAATAGAAACAAATCCCAGTTCCTAGCAACGCAAATATTTTTCTTTAAACAAGACACTAAAAACTGAATATTTTTTCTAATACGCTGCCAACATACTTGGTAAATCAATAAATAAGTTACACTTCCACGTTATGGCCATGCATGAAACCACATAGGCAACACGGCTATGACAACATACAATGTGAGTTCTCTTTTCCACATAGTCCCCAAGAGACTGCAAACATTTCTCGGAACGATCAACCAACTTTTCGATTCCGGATGCGTAGACATTTCCTCCAGCGCTATGTAACCACCCGGAGACAGCTGCTTTCACCTCCTCATAGTTTCGAAATCGTCGTCCACCGAGATCCTTTTTCAGCTTACCGAAAACATGAAAATCGCATGGCCTTAAGTCTGGAATGTATGGAGGATGTTGAATTGCTGCAGCAGTTCGGACGTTTGGCGGGCCGTGTGAGGTGTTGCGTTATCGTGCAACAAAATCACACCGGCGCTCAATTTTCCCCGGCGCTTCTCTTTAATTGCTTTGCGCAACCGGTTCGACGTTTGACAATACGAAGCCGAGTTGATTATCGTGCCTTTCTGCATAAATTCCACGTGCACCACACCCTCCACGTCAAAGAACACTGTCGCCATAACCTTTCCTACTGAAGGTTGGACCTTGGCCTTCTTTCGTTGTGGTGATCAGGTNTGTCAAAGAACACTGTCGCCATAACCTTTCCTACTGAAGGTTGGACCTTGGCCTTCTTTCGTTGTGGTGATCAGGTGTGCACCCATTCCATCGATGTTCTCTTTGTTTCGGGGGTGAAGTGGTGGACCCACGTTTCATCCCCTGTGANTGTATGGGAAATAACTTTTATTTAACATTCGCGCTTTCTCACTCTACGTATACACTCATATAGTACATTTGCGAATGATTTCTTAAAGTGTAGGTATAGTTGTTTCAAGGTTAAGGCTGCTGCCTAGTGTGGAAGCGACCGAGAGAAAGGATAGTGTTTTACCTGTTAAATGGTTAAACAAAAAAACTTTTTGTGCCCTTTGAAGAGACGAACAATGCTACAAGACAGTAAATGGGACAAACTTTATAATAATTTTTATTGAGTCTTTAAATCTTAATTCACCCGCAATTTTCAGAGTATCAAATATTATACAAAAAAACTCTTCGTACGTGGCCCGAACAAAGATGGACATAGCTTTTTTTTGCTTGAAATATATATAATGTAAGGTGGCCTAGACAGGTCTCAAACCATTCAATAAGTACTGTAAAACCCCATACGTTATCTCCGCTCACCATCTCACTAGGCAGCCGCGTTAATTGGACACTTATAAAGCCTCGTTAATTTTGCCTTTCCACCCTTATTTCACATTACTGAAAAAAATTCCATCACGTTTACTGTACAGTTATTACAAATATAATATTTACTAATGTGTACCTATACGGCAAATAGAAACAAATCCCAGTTCCTAGCAACGCAAATATTTTTCTTTAAACAAGACGCTAAAAACTGAATATTTTTTTCTAATACGCTGCCAACATACTTGGTAAATCAATAAATAAGTTACACTTCCACGTTATGGCCATGCATGAAACCACATAGGCAACACGGCTATGACAACATACAATGTAAGTTCACTTTTCCACATAGTCCCCAAGAGACTGTAAACATTTCTCGGAACGGTCAACCAACTTTTCGATTCCGGATGCGTAGACATCTCCTCCAGCGCTATGTAACCACCCGGAGACAGCTGCTTTCACCTCCTCATCGTTTCGGAATCGTCGTCCACCGAGATCCTTTTTCAGCTTACCGAAAACATGAAAATCGCATGGCGCTAAGTCTGGACTGTATGGAGGATGTTGCCATACCTCCCACTTGAATCGCTGCAGCAGTTCGGACGTTTGGCGGGCCGTGTGAGGTGTTGCGTTATCGTGCAACAAAATCACACCGGCGCTCAATTTTCCCCGGCGCTTCTCTTTAATTGCTTTACGCAACCGGTTCAACGTTTGACAATACGAAGCCGAGTTGATTGTCGTGCCTTTCTGCATAAATTCCACGTGCACCACACCCTCCATGTCAAAGAACACTGTCGCCATAACCTTTCCTACTGAAGGTTGGACCTTGGCCTTCTTTCGTTGTGGTGATCAGGTGTGCACCCATTCCATCGATGTTCTCTTTGTTTCGGGGGTGAAGTGGTGGACCCACGTTTCATCCCCTGTGATGATTCGCCGCAGAAACTCGTTGCCCTCCGCAGAATACCGTTGCAAAAATGCCGGTGACGATTGAAAACGTTGTCCCTTGTGAACGTCGGTGAGAAGACGTGGGATTCATCTTTGACACAGTTTACGAAATCCATGGTGCTCGTGAACGATGGAGAACACACTGCCATACGAAACGTTCAGCATGCTGGCAGTTCCCTGCATTTTTATGCGCCGATTCTCTCCAATGATCGCATCCACACGGTCAACATTTGCAACGGTGCTGGACGTCGCGGGCCTGCCTTCGCGATATTCGTCCGTGATATCCGTGCGTCCGGCAACAAATTGCTGACACCACTTTACAATACCTGGCCGAGAAATTGCACGCTCACCATATACAGCAGTGATTTGACGATGAATGTCCGTGCAATTAAACCGTTTAGCCCATAGAAATCTGATCGTTGCACGCACCTCCAATTTAGAGTGAACATCCAGTTGACGCGCCATTGATCCTAGCCCGCTCTGCACAAACAACGCGGCGGGCAACCACACCAACCTTCCTATTGGACGTCTCAGCAGTTACTATCCCTTTCTCCGCATTGCCCAAGGTCACGACACACAGCGCGCTCTCGCGGCGAGTTAGTGTAACTTATTTTTTGATTTGCCCTAGTAGCTGTAGGAAGAGTTCATACATTATTTACGCTGTATACTGTTACGAAGAAATTTTATTTTTCCGAAGTGTAGTTTGCCCAATCAGAAACCAGCTACAGAACCGTTTTAGTTCCACTCGTAATATAAGTGGGTGAACTTATTTTAATCAACCAGAAACCAATTTTTGTGTACCAACCAAATATAGACTGTCTGAAATACTTTCTTTTGACAGTAACGTCATTATTTTGTTTGAATCTTCCGTTAGTACAATTTAGAACAGGTTTATGTTAACGTTGAGGAAAGCTTTCTACTAACATATATTTCATACATATTATTTTAATCCCTCGTTTTGCATGTAGACAGTAAACGTATCTACAAAAAAAAGTGCAGTGGCTAGAAAAAAAAAGAAAAGAAATAAGTCTTCATAGCTGTTTCATACCAGTTAGTTGATTAGCCGCGCTGCAAGTGATGTTATGTTCGACGAAGCAGTTTGAAGACAAAAACTCAAAGCAAACATTTGCAGACGTCGTTACGGAGTGCATACGCGACGGCTGCTTTAATACCAGTTGTGCCTCGCAGGAAGTACTTATTGTCGGCTTGTAATTAATAACTGCTTGCGTGCGTCCCGCTCGCAATGCCAGGAAGACTATTAGCGCGCGCAGCTCGCATGCTAATTCGGCGTTAAGTACATTTCACGTCTGGCACACCCGTAACCGCAAGGCGACTTGGAACCCCACCGCCACGTTCTGTCGGCGTGCGAACTCTCTCAGCAGCACGCCGCAGCGAACCCAGCCCGGTGTGAAACACCTACGTCTGGCGTCAGTGCAGGTGGATCGAGTGTTGGTTCACGTGTTAGAGGCTAGAAGTACCTATGGTTAACACCAAGGACGACCTTACCACGCACATCAGTTCTCTTTGTCGCCTCTACGGGCGAGACATTGAAGTGTCGGCAATGCGCCCTACCGTTTCACGACGTAAAGGTCGGTTCGCGATCAGTTTCGCGTAAGTAAGAAAAATCTTCGTAGAAAGTTCACAAGAATGTGTGGTTCCTAGTGAATGTGCTCGTCTTATGTTTAACCAATCACACATGATTATAAATTAACTTGATCTCAGTAAAGTAGTGATTTATTAGCAAATACTGTAAGATTTAATTTTATTTGCATTATTATTCTGCCAGTACTTAGTGCCCATAAGTTGTAAATAATAAACTTAAAACTTGACAATACTAAACAAAATAAAAAATTACTTATTTTTAAAAATAATTAAAGAAAAATAAAACCATAAGATTTCTTGTAGAAATAACATTTTATATCAAATGCAAATGTTGCTTCTTGGTCTTCTTTTCTCCTTCAATTCTTGTTGTCTGAAGGCCTTACATACATGGTACGACATAAAATATCGCCATTTCCTGTACACGTCTACACGTCGATGATGTTTCTACACGACACGTACGCGATGACGAACAGTTCCGTATAAATGTCCACCTTATTTAATTCCGATACGTACACGTGCATTATGTAAAAGTTTTTCATCGCTAACTTATCTCAAGGGTGTTGGACCCCAAATAATTAATCATTTTATACTTGTACCAAATTTTATTCACCTTGTACGCATTGTATGTGATGACATTTTCCTGGAATAAAAAAATTTTACACTTTATATTTTTTGAATAATTTTATGTCAATTACAAAATTCTTCTGTTTCGTTGCAGCCATTATAACAAATACTAAGTTGTACAGATGAAAAAATCTATAAATTAAACAAATCCTAACCACGTGAAACATATGTAAATCACCAAATGACAAACCATAAGTTTTAAATATAAACATATTTTTGCATTTTTTAACGTTTTTTTTTTAGTATGAACGGTTATTTGGTGATTACATATATGTCAAGCAGTAGCCCACGGCGTTAGTTTACGTTGTAAATTTTTTCATCTGCACAACTTAGTATTTGTTATTATGGCTGCAACGAAACAGAAGAATTCCGTATTTGACATCAAATTACTAAAAAAATATAAAGTGCAAAACATTTTTATTTTAGGAAAATTTAGTCACATACAATGCGTACGAGTTGAACGATGCTTGATACAATTTCAAAATAGGCATATCAGGTGCGGCTTTGACATCTCGTCAACAGCGAGGTTACGTGAGACGAACAAGTTGCCCAGACGTGCAGGATTGTGGAGTGCAGTCGTGGCCTGAGGAACCATCCCGGTATTGGCCCGTAGTAGTTACGAAAAATCATGGAAAACTAAGATTAGAATGGCGGGATCGCGAATTGAACCCGAGTCTTCCCTAGTACGAGACCAGTGCATTACCACTGGGCCAGCTTGCTCATGTTTCTCACAGTGTGGGTATGGAGTGAAGTGTGAATGCCAGCTGCGCAGTAACCAGCCTCCGTGTCCCAACAGAGAACTATTAATTTTCTGTCATTAGCATTATAAAAACAAATGGCGATAGGATTTCAGATTTTACCACTGTTTATGTACCGTAAAACTCGACAACTTTGTGCCACTTTTTGATATTTGCAAGCATAATCACCCTTTTTTATTAACATAACGGGTTGGGAATTTTATCCAGCATAACTACCCATCTCAAAAATGTAATCCTTTGGCCAAAACAAATCCAGGTAGCAAGTGAAGGGAGGGGGAATTGTTTTTGTGTTGCCCATTGTTGTATACACAAGTAAGTCAACTATGGGCCACGTCTTCTTGTCCTATTAAAATACTTGTCAAACGTGCCCTGGCCCAATGTTGTCATGCTACAATTATTCACGAGTCAAAACTGTATACATTTTGGTTTTTTATATTTTCCCTCAATGTTTAATATTCGTTTTTCATGTTTTTTGTCAAATAAGTAAGAATGTCAATTGAAAATCAATGTGTTATTTAAACGGTAGATAGCTGAAAGCAGCAGTAGCCCATTGTTGGGTCGCTGGCCCAAAGTTGTCGAATCTTACGGTAAGTGCTTAAAAATTATTTTAACTTTTTCTGACCTAGTTTTGCAGCAACTAGAATATACACAAATAAATCAGAATACCTTATTCATATAGTTACGTGCTCGTTGCTTTGCATCGCTTTCCTTGGCCCGTCCAGCGCGAGCAAGCGAACGAGTACGTGGAGGATAGAGTTATAGTTTTAGAAGCCGGCGGCGTTTTACAAAGGCCAGCTGCCACGTGCCGCCGCGATAAGCAACCACGTTTCGCGCGCTCCTGACCTTCGGCGGATTGAATTTCTGCGGTTATCTAAAGTGATGTTCGGGTTTAATGCCCTAGCCTCTTCTCAGCGAGACTCGGGGTGCGGGGAACCTCCCAGATCTTGGCCACCGAGACTATTAAGACGCGACAGTCCTCCGAGCTGACCGTTTCTGAGAGTTGAGAGTCAGCAGAGCTTCATGGGACAGCAGGAGTGAATGAAGTATGCGGACTGCGAGCATCGGTGCAGTGAAGAGTTGACTAGCGGGCGGCACTACTGAACTGGATGCGTAAACATTTGGAATGATGGCAGTAGACAGACTGAACGTGTGTAAATAATGAGTGTGGATAAGGCGACTACAACCAATATAGACACATTGAGAAGGACTTAAATTAGAATTGAGATGGATTTTAAATATTGCGCTCACTGAGAATAACAAGAGTAGTAATGGAGATAGTCAAATTTAGTTTATTTTTATTAAGACCTCCATCTCTTGCGAACTCAGCTTGTCTTGTGACAGTATTAAAGGACGAGTCTGTTGAAGAACTAAATTTAAACAAACACGTTCATCATTGCTGACATTGTGATTTTGACTGTTCTGTTGGCGGTGGGTGAGTTAATGCTGCCGACATGCGCAGAAGTCGAAAATGGTCTTACCTTTTCTTTTGTCTACAGTTTTTGTAGCGGATATGATTGGTGGGGAAAAAAATATAATTGTATTCAACATGCATGTTCTGATATAAAGCTTCAGTGCCCTAATATCCATACCTTGAAAGGATCGTGTAAGATCGTTAATTTAGCTAATACACTTTCGAAATAAAATACACTTCAGGACGAAGCGAGAAAATAAAAACATATTTTTAACATACAAAATTTTTTAAAATAATATTTGTAAGCAGACTTACTTTTAAAATAATACTTCTATTTATGTTTTACGCAGTAAGGCTGGCCAATATAGAGGTTTTTATTTAACGGGAGATGGACTTAGGAGGTTGAAATTAAGGCGGTCGCCTATACTTGCAGTTGTTTTTGCGTTTTAAGACCAGAGAAGCGAGGAAGCGAAGGATTAAACTGCAACGAGCATCTAGAGTGTCATCGCCCGCTACGCGATAATGCTTTGAACTGGCATGCAGTGACTCTGTTGTGTCTGTGCGTTCTTAAGGGCATTGCCTACCGACTGACAGCTGCGAAATTTTAACATAGGAAATCCCATTTCAGGGAAATTTCGCCTCAGTTGGTTGATGTAAAAAAAAGTGTATTTCAAACATGGTGACACGCAGTCAGAGCGCAAGGCAAGCGACTGGCACGTCAGCATCCGCGTGGAATGACAACTGGAAACCAGTCGAGATTAATCATCCACCTGTTCAGCGGGGCTCGTATCGAAGCCACCACCTCGCGAATGCGAGTAGAGCGTGCTGTAGTTTACTGGCAGTATCTTCGCACCGTGTCATTGGGCTAAGGTCGTCCAGAATTATTGCTTCGAGCAGAATTCTGAAGAGAGTCAACGACTGATGTGGCTTGATATGAACCCCGTCGAGCATTTGGGGGACGTGGTATGGGGCAGCGGTGGCGCAGTAACCACCCACCACGGCGATCCGGGTTCGATCACCGGCGGGTTCACTCCCGGATTTTCGTGCTGGACAATGCCGCTTGCGGGCGGGTTTTCTCGGGGTACTCCCGTTTCCCCCGCCCTTTCATTCCAGCGCCGCTCCATTCTAGGGTCTCATTTTTGTCATGTTCGGGGATGACGGTCACCTACAGGTCCCAGCTGGAAAGACCGTCACTCGGAGGGTGTTGCCTTGCCCTGGGTGCACTCCCCACACGCCATTATTATTATGCGGGACGTGGTGGTGAGGTCCACTTGCACCCGATATCCTGCATTTACAAGTGGCAGGGAGCTGTGGGTAGCTATCTAGGCGGCATGGATCAACATCTCTCCACATGTGTTCCGTGCACTTGTGGGATCGACGCCACGACGGGTTGCCGCACTTCGCCGGGCTAGAGGAGGGCCTACGAGATGCCAGACTGGTATCCCATGACTTTTAGCATGTCAGTGTACGAAGTCTCGGGCGCGAGGAGACGAAACGTCGTTCAACCGCCAGGCCCGACGATGCTTGTTGACTACCACCATCCCGCGATGTCACCGTCGGGAGGCTGGCAGTACGGAGTCCACAGCGTCTCCATGCCGAGGGACGTCTTTGGAGCCCGTTTTGGTTTCAGCCCTCGTGCGACATCAGTTTGACGTGTTTGAGTGAGCTACCAGGGTTAAACGACGTCTGGCATATTGGCTTCGGGCGTAGAGACTTGAGTAGATATTAGTGCTCCCCCTCAAGTATTGGGGGTGACTTAACTGAAACTCCTTTGAAGAGTATGCAAGTATATATTCGGAGCTACGTTTATATGGAATTTTCCTTGCTCTTGAAGACTTATCTCACACTTCTATGGTTTTACTTTTTCGCTGAACTTTATCGGAACGTGAGTAAAAAAAAACTGTTATTTTTTAACAATTTATTAAATGACTACGATTACAAAACCCGTTACATCTGTCGCGACACATTACCTTGTATACAGTCAACGCACGACTCTATTGGCTGACGGCCGGTCAATAATAAAGGTTGCAGAGATAAGCAAGCGTTCCCAGAGTTGCCAGGACCATAGGAACGACGGCAAGTGGAAATGCAGATACCTACACAATTTATATTGGTTTAGTGGATAATATAGACAGCGCAGCTAACTTCAGCCTTGTCTTCAGTGCCAGTAAACTTGCGCCTTCCTGAAGGGTTAATTCAAACATCCCTTCGCTCTCTCGAGCAGGACGGGCAAGGGAATGCGATGCAGACCAGCGACAAGCGACTGTGCATTGTAAAGAATGTGCATCATTTTAGTAGTTAAATTATATAGCGTGGTTTCAGTATTTGAGCGTTGATGCTTTGACCTCAGTCCCTCCTGGAGTCATGTGCATATCTCGGGCTAGGCAAGATCCCGAGTGCTGTAACAAACGCCGCGCTCTTGGGGTACCGCTGTCGGGACACGTGATCATTTCGGCGGCGGAATGAAAGCACACACCGGTGCTCGCTAGCAGGCAACTCACGTGGTGGAAGGAAGCGTGCAGGTAGCTGTTATCTGTTCT
>NQII01000565.1:727051-763866 GCA_002778355.1 Clitarchus hookeri | reverse complement strand
GCTGGCCAGGGGCATTTGCATGTGTCCCTGCAGAGGCCGGCGTACCGCACGCCTGCCTGCGCGCACGGGGGAGACGCGTGTCATCTACTGGGTCATCTGAGCTACACCCCACCAACTTCTTCACCTGCTGCTCCCACCCGCCCGCGTACCAGAGAATTATGGGCTGGAGTCCATTAAAGGCTACCTCCCAACTTTTCTGAAGCCCTGCTGGTTTCCTACTTCCAGTATATTCTTCCGCTTCATGCAAAAAAAAAGCTAACCGAGTCTAGAAAATTACACCAAAGTGTAAGAGCACCGCATTTGTGAGCACTCATTGTAACAATATTTTCCATAAAAAACTATTTCTCCCTAGACATTACCAACATGAATTTTTGCTCCCCGCTTTCACTCTTATTAATTATAATTTAAATATTATGTATTATAGATAAAATATAAATAAAAGTTTAATTTGACCAAAAATAAGGTATTTTTATTTTAACAAAAGTTTAAAACGCTTGTGGTACACACCATATATAAGAAAGAACCAAGCACATCATACATGGGGTTATTTTTCAAAGTTCAGATTCAAAATGAGTGAAGAAACCGCGAATATATTATAGACTGAATTTCGTCTTCTGTTGATCTACCAAACATTGAATCGCTTATCGCCGATGCAACTGTCAAAATCACGTGGTTCACTGATGACGTGGCGCTTGTTTGTATTCAGTACTAACCTCAAGCCCGCACATTTACGAAAACAATAACATTTTGCGGAACATAAAATGTTCAATTGCGTAACAACTTAGACAATACTGGTGCAATAGCATAGAACAGCACATATTTAAGTATATGCTGTTCATGTTAAACTTAGCACTTTTGAATGTCCTGCNCGAATATATTATAGACTGAATTTCGTCTTCTGTTGATCTACCAAACATTGAATCGCTTATCACCGATGCAACTGTCAAAATCACGTGGTTCACTGATGACGTGGCGCTTGTTTGTATTCAGTACTAACCTCAAGCCCGCACATTTACGAAAACAATAACATTTTGCGGAACATAAAATGTTCAATTGCGTAACAACTTAGACAATACTGGTGCAATAGCATAGAACAGCACATATTTAAGTATATGCTGTTCATGTTAAACTTAGCACTTTTGAATGTCCTGCGTAAGATCTACCTTCATGCACATTGCGTATTCTTCCACCATATGTAAAATTAACACTTTCATGGACCCCGTCACTTAATTCATGCTTTGGTCAAGTTGAGACGATGTGATCGTCTCGGGTATTCGGCTAGTGACTTTTGAGAGTTGAAATGTNTGGTGCAATAGCATAGAACAGCACATATTTAAGTATATGCTGTTCATGTTAAACTTAGCACTTTTGAATGTCCTGCTTAAGATCTACCTTCATGCACATTGCGTATTCTTCCACCATATGTAAAATTAACACTTTCATGGACCCCGTCACTATATTCATGCTTTGGTCAAGTTGAGACGATGTGATCGTCTCGGGTATTCGGCTAGTGACTTTTGAGAGTTGAAATGTNAATTCATGCTTTGGTCAAGTTGAGACGATGTGATCGTCTCGGGTATTCGGCTAGTGACTTTTGAGAGTTGAAATGTTACTGTTGGCACTCCTGTTTTGCCGACCAGGCGCTGTTATGCACGAACGTTTACAGACTTTGAATTAATTGCATAATGTTTATGTTACTAGTTTTTTAACAAGTTGGAACGTCATAAATTTTTTATTAGTAATATATTGTTATTGATATTTTATATATTTGTATTTATATTGTTTAATAGATTTAGTTTTAAGAACATTGCGTTTTATTTGCTAGCCGCTAGGTGGGGGGCCTATCGCGCACTTTGTCAGGTGTTTTGACGGCGATGTGGGCCGTGCCGGAGAGTCTGCTTCGAGCTGCCTCTGCATGAACAGCTGTTGGCGTCGCGCGGCAGATATGACGACGGTTGGCGTGAGCCCGACGGGCAACTGGTGTTACTTGTTCGGTGCCTGACGCCCTTGTTTGCAGTCGGTGGCACAGTTTATATTAGTTCCGTACGGACAGAACGGACCATTGACTAAAGTTGAGGTAGACCAATTTTCGTCTTTTGCGCATAAAACCAACACTGACCTACCCCACACCAATACAACTGTCAAAGTCACGTGGTCAACAACAATAAATGTGTTTATTTATATCTTAATTTTCAAAATACAAGCCGTTTTATATTAATAAAATACCGTCTATTGCCAATTTGAATTTAACTTAATTGCTTTAAAAATTGGTTAGAAGAAACATTCATTTAAACATCTCAAAGTACTATTTTACTTAACAGGGTTCTAACCTAAAATTCTATCCACGTTGTTTATGATAGTCGTATTGGCGGAAAAACAGTCCAATGTCGGTACACAGGGATCGACAACTGCGCGCCTTAAAGCGCCCACTCTACCCCATTTTCCCTGTGTGATTGGGATTTAGACACTTGTTTTGCGCAGCTGGTATGAACACTCTACCCCAGAAATACTGTACGTCTAGTGGCAATAGAGTAGCTGGTTCGCGACTAACCATCCTTTGAAAAATATCCATGTTCCATAAACTGCATATATGAGTATGTTAACGATCACAGTGCCTGGCTTTTTTCCAGATGATCTAAAGTTGGCAATGAGATGAGAAAAGTAGTTCCAATTTTATAACGGGAATTTAAAGCTGTAAAGTTTAAATCTGTGGGTAATAGATTTAGTTAAGTTTCTGTTTGTTCAATCCAGACGAACAATAAAACTATCCCACGTACTCTTCCTTGTCCCCTTCCCCCTCGGACGTGTGAAGCACAGCATTCCAATAGCATCACCGGTAACTGGAGAAGGGCACGCGGAGTTGTAAACGACCCGCCGCGTGTCATTGACTTCTGCCGCGATAAGGTTATCGGGACTCGTACCACTCCCGTCATTGGAAGATCAAATGTATTTGGATAGTAGCTGCGCGAATTTTCTGATCATCCTCCCTCTCAGCGCGACTCAGGTTGCGAAGAACCTTCTGGGCCAGGCCAACTGAGCTACATAACCCACGGCGTGCGTATGTGTCGAGAGTTTTGGAAATTGTGGACGGTGATTAGTGCCGGGGGTGTGGTGCTGTCGCAACGGCGAGCGATGCTAGCAAGGATGATAACGACCAGCGAGGGCAGTCTGTGAGCATCGGGAGAGCAGAAAGAGATTCTGACCGGCTGGACCGTGGATAAAGTAGGTCTTGATGCGTAAGTGGCAGACATTTGGAAATATGTTAATGTATGGCAACGGACTTTTGAACGTGTATAGTAATAATAAGTGAGGATCATGTGACTGTTTCTAGTATAAATACAGGTTTAAGGAAATGTATTATAATAGGCATTGGCATTAAATATAGCTCTCACTAATGGAAATAGGTGTTAATAGTGGAGGAAGGGAGTTCAATGCTCTAAATAATATATGTGTGTATTTTTATAAGGTTGTAAATAAATTAAGGAATTAAGTTAAGCTGTTAAAATTTTTTAATAAGACCTCCCTCCATCCCTCACGATTTCGGATACGCTCCTAGCGACTTGTAACAATACTTTGTTTCGAAACTGTTTCGCAACTAAACTTTTCGACCCATGGATGAGGCGAAAGGGACAACGCATCGTATTTGTGCGTACTCAAATCGCACGAGAATTATTTCTTACTAGGCATTTACAGCACAATTATATTCTTCCTGTGCATAAATAAAATGTAACTATACATTTATTTGAACAAAAAATGAAATTTATTTTGTTAACAGAATTATATAAAACCTGTGATACAGGACATATGGGTAACAAGCAAACACGCCAGACATGGGGTAATTTCTCATCGGGTTTGATTCTCACAAGTGCGAAGATACTACGAGTAGTCTGTCGACGTAAGGAAAAAGCAGAGCGTCGTGTGACGAGACGACAGCAAAAGACGCGGGAGGCAAGTTGCCCGCCAAGAGAGAGAGACGGGCGGACAATGGTGGTTCTCACGACGAGCGATCGTGANGGGGGGGGGGGGAGAAACAGAGCGGCATCACAAAGGCGAGCGGCACAAAGGGGCTGTTTTTTCCCACGATAAGGCGATGCAAGACCAGACCCCCAGTCTCCGGCGCACGTCAGGTACGACACTCGTCTGCGCGCCGGAGACATATTCAAATTGGGATTGCGTGGCCTGCGCGAGGTCGTGCGCTTTTCCACAGCGGAAACTCGGCGAAAGGAGCTCGTTGTCTCCTCGGGTTTCCCTCCTCTTTCCCCTTCCCATCATCCGTCTCCTCGCCATCTCCGGGAGCCGCGGTGGCTTAGAAGCTAGTGCGCTCGCCTCGCGCCAAGGAGAACTGGGTTCGATTCCCGGATTTCCGCACGTTGTGATCGTTGTCGGACGATGCCGCTAGTCGGTGGGTTTACTCGGGGATCTTCACAGTTTTCCCAGCTCTTGCATTCCAGCGCTGCTCCACACTCACCTAACTTCATCTACATCGGCTCTCAAGACTCCGTTGTTCTTAAGAGTAGCCCAAATCTCTCCACTTAGCAATCTCCCCCCTCCCCCCTTCACTGAACCAGTTTCCAACTCAGTGTATATTCCTCCAGATTTGTTGCGTTTCAGCTCATACGTATTGGGCAAAATTGTTTTCTAGTGGTCGATTGATAATCCAGTGTATTTTTTATTATTTGAGGTAGAATTTGGTGAGCAGTTTCCCGGAAGGAAAAATAAATAGTATTACCTGGGCAGTCCAAATTTTAAATAAAAATATGTCTGTGTTAAAATGTCATATATTTTTACCGAACTTTTCCAACTGATTGCCATGAATTGTCGGTATGGCTTTCAAATCCTCCAAAATGTTGTGCAAAAAGTTGGTATCATGAAAACATACAGAATAACACTGAGAAAAAAGATGGTCGTAGGAACCATCTAGACTGTGAACAGTTCTGTAATCGTGTTTGAGAGCAGCAGCAACATAATATTCTGTTAGGTGTTACAATAGTGATCGGCGTGAAAAAAAAAATATCGAAGCTGTTCTGCTGGAGACCTACTATCTGTTTTGAAGTAGGAACACAGTGCCCTGCTGTAGTAACTAAATGCACAGTAGGAAATGCAATCACAGTCAGGAATGCAACAAACCGTTATGCTTGTATTACTATCTATGTTAACAATATTTAGGATGTACTTACGACCCTTCAGATGGTTGTCGCCATTTTAACAGTCTAGATGGTTCCTAAACCATATTTTTTCCCTTTTAGTGATGGAGGAGTCTTTTCTTTTTGTGCTCAAGTTGAAGATGCTGCTGTAGTTAATTATATGGAATAGTTTTTAAATGTAATTAAATGTTATTTACTTATTTTATTTGGAATTTAAGTGAGTTTATTAACATTAAGTTTGTTAGCGTGTGTAAAATTTAAATATGCTATAATTAGAAAATAACCGGGGAAAAAAATCCACACTGTGGGGAAATTTGAAAAATTCAAACTTGTAAACTTATTAAAGGAAAATTGGTTTAAAATACGTTATAATATTATTTTTAATTCAATAGGGAAGTACGTGAATTATTGTCGTTATTCGAAGGATTATTGTATTAAATTTCATAATCTAGTGGATTCGATTTCCACTTGTAAACTATTGGAATTCTTTGTCTGAGAATTGGCAACACCGCGGAGCATCCGCGAGCAGATGAGTTCCCAGCTCTCGCCGAGGGAAACGGAACTGTTAAAGCCGTGCGCCGGACGGTGTACGCGTCTTATTTCACGGTTCGTTCGCAACCCGCTCGCTTCGTCCCGGGTCGTTCTTAACCCGTGACCCTTCCCCGCGGAGGGAAAAACCGCATTTCCTGCACGCTTTATGTGCGCCGCTGAGAGACGTAGCCCCGGCCCCACGCGAGCTATACCTGTTACTCAGGCTGTTAAGGCCCCCGTCTACCTGGAGCTTTCTAGCGCGTTTGAGGCGGAGAAGAGCGGGAGCGATAAGGGCGACACTGCCGCGCGCATCAAGTGCGCCATCGCCGCTAAGCGCAAGGTTGTGAACAGGCATGCAGTGTTCTCGTCGTGTTGCACGGCATTCTCATGTCATAGTACATTATCTTGAGCTCTAAAAAAATTTATCAATTTTTAATACCTCTAAAATGTTTTATTTTTAAAAATCGTTTTCCTCAATTGTGTTACTTTTTTAAGAATACGTATAGAGTATTCACGTTAAAGTGACCACTTTTTGAAGCCCTCTCATTTTGAATAATGGTCAATAAATATATTTTATTGTATCCTAAGACGTTAAATTTCGAATATGGCGAAATATATACATTTGTTTAATTGCTTCTATGGCAATATTTCTTTTAAAAATTGGCGGATGGTTAAAAAATAGCTGATAGGAAAAAAGTAACTAGAGCCTCAAAAGTGCTCACTTTACCGTGAACAGCATGTATTGTTAAATATTGCTACACAAAAGTACATCATATCCTAAAAATGTAGACAATATCTACATGAACAGTCTTAAGATGGTTACGTATTAAATATTTCGTTGAATCCGTTTTTTGAGTGTATACTATTACGATTCAGTAAAGGCGGACAAGCCTAGCGAACAGCAGCGACTCGCTGGTATCCAGGCCAGGTGAAGAATCCAAAACACACTACAGCAATAATAGTTTACTAAACCTATCAGTGCAGCTCCTCTACCGGCGGCACGGTATTGGGGACAATCACGCCAACAGAAACTATATAATACTTGGCAACACTTTGTACCGTGTCTGCCTGTGTGTGAACCCACGCCGAGATAAAGCCATCAAGATGCAGCTTGGCGTGCCGGCCGTCGCCTTCCGACTCAACACTCAGCCTCCGGCGACTGTATCATTCAGGTTATTCGTATACTTTCACTGTATAGGACCTCCCTCGCCAATAACTTATGTTTAATGTATATCATAATAGTTAAATTAAATACCTGTTCTGCCTTCATAATTAACTTCAGTTTTTCCCTCATAATAGTATAAACCTCCCATAGTATCTAGACACTGGTATAAAATATTAAAAACATAACAAACGTGTATCTCTGTAAATAAATGTTCTGGGAGTGCAACTTTTTGCGATAAAAGGTAAAAACCAATAATCTAAGACCAAGTGGTTTTACTTTTATCATATTAAATGTAGTCAAAAAAAAATCGAAGTGGAAAATAAAATTAATTTTAAGAGCCTGCCTATGCAGTTTACTTCAGAGACAGATGAAGAGTGCAATAATACATCTGCAGTTATATCTGTCGGCTTCCATCGCATGTAATGAAGTCCCACTGTTACATATCTCATTTTCACGGTACATCGCAACGACGGAAATACTGCGAGCCAGTTGAGCGTATTTCGCTCATAAGGGCGATGGGGCGCTAGGAGCGCGCTTGTTAGTGTCGCCCCTATAGTTTCCTCACTTCCGGGCCTTGAAAGGGGCCACGGTGGTGTGCGGTTAGACTACTCGCCTCCCACCTGGGCGAACCGTGTTCGATTCCCCGCGGGGGCACTCGCGGGGTTATCGCATGTGGGAATCGTGCCGGACGATGCCGCTGGTCGGTGGGGTTTTCTCGGGGATCTCCCGTTCCCCCGCCCTTTCATTCCGGCGCTGCTCCGCACTCAGCTCGCTTCTCCCTCGTCAGCTCTCAAGACCTTGTTGTCAAGAGTCTCAACTCACTGGGCCTTGAACGCGCACAACAGCCACAGGTGCATAGGAGCCCTAACTCTTTAATGTTCGCGGTGACTTGACTCGAACCCGCGTACCTTCGACTTCGTTCAGTCGTTCTCGCATGCGCGCCGCGTGCTAGTTCGGAGTTCCTCGACTTCGCACGCAACCATAAAACGTCTCGCACCTACCCGGACTCGTTGGTCATAACTCCATCGACCATTACGCGAGTCGAGGCATAACTAGAAACGCAATTTATCCGCGTTTAACGGCCTTCAATTCGATTACGAAAGCGTTACGGCCAATAAGCAGAAGAGTAAAGTATGAACTCCCTATAAAATCCAGTCTAACGCACCTTACCATAGGCTGTTAACTTTAAACTGAGCACTTCTGGAGGCCCTGCTTAAGATGTATTTGCATGCGCATTGTGTATTATACTACCATATGTAAAATTAATGCTGTCATGATTCTCGTCACTTTATTCATGCGTCGGTCAATTTAAACTATTCAATTATTAGAAAAGCAAATATTTTACAAATTTCCTCATGTATTTTATGTTAATTTACGTTCATTAAAAATAACAGGAGGCAACATCAATAATTTCGGTATTCAGAAACGTTTACCTAACTTTTTTAATTTTGGGCCGCGGTGGCTGAGCGGTTAGCCTGCGCTTCCCAACAAGACGAACCGGGTTCGATCCCCGGCTGGATTTCTCCAGATTTTCGCAAGTGGGAATCTCAGCTAAATCTCCCACTTTCAATTTAACGTTAAGCCATATATATATAATTTTTTTTTTTCCTTCAATCGTTACCAACTTTACTGGGCGCATGCCAGTTGCAATGATATTTTACAGAGGTTTATTTCAAAATAGCTCAATTAACTTTTAAACAGCCTATAGGTGACTAGCGATACGCTCGTTTAAGACATACTTTATTAGCATACCGTAAGAAAACCTTGTTAATCAGACAAACAATTTTTTCTTAATTTACAAAGATAGTATATTTGCGCTTAACGTTTAACTAGCATATATTTTTGTATATGGCGGTGCTAGCATAATCAATAAAATTATTACCATTTGGCGTGGACAGTTATAAAATTCCCCTTGTAACTCAGCAAATTTTTTTAGAAAACGTTCAAAATGCACATTATCATGTCCTTGTAGGCAAAAATGACTCTTCGGCAAAATAAAAGCACATAATACTTTAATGAGGGAGGGAGTGAGTGAAGAGATTTGAGCGACTCTTTCGAGGTCTTGTTGAGAGCCGATGAAGGTGAAGTGATGTTAGTATGGAACAGCGCCGGAATGAGGGGACGGGAGAAATGGGAGATCCCCGAGAAAACCCACCGACAAGAAACATCGCCCGGCACGATTCCCACACGCGAAAACCTGGGAGCCGCCCCCCGCCGGGAATCGAACCCCGGTCCAAACCTTAAAGGGAGGCGAGTAGTTTGACTACTGCATCACCGCAGCACCGGCAACCTTTGAAATCATACTTTGGCGAAAAATTACATTGCCGTGGTGTATAGTATATATTTATGTACATAGACCACATACATGTAAAAAAAGCTCGAGGAGTACCATTTGTAAGGAAACGTACTTATATGATCTATTCTCTCAAAGTGCTATGTTTAATATAGCGGTTGAATTAATAGCTTTTTTTTTTTTTTTTTTTTTTGCCTATTGGGGAAATTAATCATGAAATAGCAACATGCCTATCACACACTAACAATTATGCATTCTCACTTGATGAACGAACGATGTCAATGGAGGTTTCAGTTTTAACACTTGCAGGAAGGCAAAGCAGAAACCAAACTAAAAGAATCGATCACCCAAAAAAAAAAAACTATTTTATGGCGGCTGCAAAGTGTTTTGTCTGTATTCACCCTGCCAAACATTTTTGTGATGAACACAAAATGTTTTGTAGCCACAAAAAAAAAAATGTTTAGTATGACTACACAATTTTAGTGGCGACAGCCAGAAAATTATGTTTTCACCACAGAATCAATTTGGCAGGGTGAATACCAACAAAACATGCTTTGTACCCCTTCCCACCAATAAATATTTTTATCAGCGTACACTGTTAAACATTTCTGTACATTCGAGAAATATTTACTTGAATGTATATTTATTATGCGAAAACGCGCTCTGTAATGGCGACGAATGAAAAAAAAACAGGCACGAACATCTCCGTATTTTTTATATCTTCGAATTTCGGAAACGAAAAATGCGGAAGCTACACACAGGCGTACTTCACCACTACAACTCGAAAATCATCGTTCCTGCACTCTAAGGAATTATTAGAAAATTTACCACATCAGTGTATACGTAAAGTGGGAAATCGCATATGATAAAGTTATTTCCCATACATCCATGGTAGCCTTCGAAGTTTTCTCAGGAAAAAGTCAAATGCGTAGAGAAGTTCCCAACTCTGCATTGTAATTATACTAAAGGTTCCTACATTTGCAGTTCGATGTGTGGTAATATTGCCATACAATGCATAGGATAAAAACTTCCAATACAGTATAGGAAGTTAACCAGAATTTTTTTACAGTGTGCGACATATATATTCAGACATTTTAAAGTAGCCTACGCCACCTGTGACAATCAGCAACACTTGAACATTAAAGGCTGTTCACGATAAAATGATCATTTTAAAATCAACCTTTGAAAAACGTCACTGCCCATTCCTGCATATATTGTAACGCGTACACTAACAGGCATGTGCCCAGTAAAGTTGTTATCGTCTGAGGGAAAGTAGTTCCATGACTTCACGTTTAATGAAAAGATTTATGTTAAAATTCGTGAACACCGAAATGATTTCTTTTATTTTATGATTTTTTTTTAAATGCGTATAAGAGTAAGAATGAGCAAATTAGTAAAATATTTAAGATAGAATCATGGTTTTTCAATTGATCGACGCATGGAAAATAAATATGAGGCCCATGGAAAAGCTAAGTTTATATGCGGTGGAAGAATACACAATATGCATACAAATAGATCTTATGCAGGGATTTCGAAAGTATTAATTTTACCCTGAACAGCCTATACGTGTGTTACTTCTATAAGAAAAAAAAACAAATGTATACTCTAAACGTTGCAATAACGTGATTAGCAGGCGGTAGGAAAAATGGTAATGTCGGTCTCATCTAACTTTTGGCAAGATTTTGACAGTTCGACGAAAGTAGCACCAAATGTTTACTTTTCGTTTATGTATCCTTTCGCCACCATCTGGTGCGTCAAGTGGAGGCTGTATATTTTATAAACACGCTGTCAGTTAATCCACTTGCCATTGTACTGTAATGCCAAACAAATTTTAAGGTATTTTAGACTGACATCTGTCTAAAAAAGTTAGTAGGTTATGAAAGTAAAAAATAAAACCTTGCAAAAAATTTAATATTTGCTAACTATTTTTTAATTTGTCTGAGACAGCGAATTTGGGTTAACATTTGCGAGACTGTAGTTGTAGCTATTATCACACTCTGGACGTTACAGCTAATATAACTGGAACTAAAAGTGATTCGGGAAACTCGATTGACAACGCACTTTTATTAGCCAACAACTCACCAACGAATATTGCAAATAAGTAATTCTGCTATTACTGATACTAAACAGTTTCTAGTAGGAAATATGTGGCGTGTAATAATGTAACAATTAAAAAAAAAACTGTTTACGCCATCCCACTTTCTTAGTTTTATTAATACAATATACTAACAACACGGAAACAATTAAATGTGTTTGCGGGAGAACAACATGGCGTGTAATGGACGTAGACGAACGATAACCGGCCCATTATAAATTATTAGTAATCAAAATCGCTGTACACGAAATATATGTTACTTTAAAAATTATGCAAAGCTCGCGGAAAAATTAAAACTATTGGTATCTGTTCATAAATTGGTTATTTGATACACGAAAGCTATTTTTTTGGGGCTGGTAATGCTTCTGGAAACATCGGCCAGATGGCGCACATGGCAGGGCGTGTTGTGAGCCGAGAGCGTTATTCAACACATAGCAGCACGTTAGCGTACCTCTTAATCCCGTCTTTTTAAATTTTTTTTTTCTATTGCTGGCTCAAAACGACACGAATTTGAAATATATTTTGTCAAATTATTAGAAAAAATATTTTAACAATACCATGCAATATTTCTTTATTATTTTGGAATTAACATCAAGAACGTTTAGAAAGCATGGATGGAGAGTGGCGATACGACATGAAAAGAACTCTCAAGGTTTTGAAGTTGCGTTTCATTTGGATACGGATCGTTTTATTGTGCATTTCACTTTGAACACCTATACTTTACTACTTTATTACGAAGTTTAATATGTAACTCTAACAATCGCTGTTTTGTGACCACGTAAAATAAAATGTATTAATTAATCTAGGAACCTTTTCTTTTAGCGTATTTTCTGCTTGTCTAATGTGCGTCGGCAGTGCTTTCAGAATAGCCAACGTAATAGTAACGTTTGTTCGTTCGTGCATCAGGTGATACAGGATTTTGTAAATGGCACTTTGTTTCGTAAAAGTCAAGTTGCCACTCACTGACTGTCATAATCTTGCCAAGTTATATAAGGACAATATGAGGATATTTTTTGGTTCGTCACCAAATCCTAATCCCGTAAAAAGTTTTTTAATCTTTTTATAAATTTATTTGTTGTACAAAGCTTTTTATCTTTTTATAAATTTATTTGTTGTACAAAGCTTTTTATATTTTTATAAATTTATTTGTTGTACAAAGCAACACACCCACATAAATTAAATTAGATTTTACTCCCCCTAATCCGTTTTCATATACCAGAAATGCAAGAAAATTACTAACAAATTTATGGAGGAATTTCTTAAATTCACAGCAATTCTTAGAACGGGAAGTTCGTAATTGAAAAATACGTACTTTTCGTAATTGAAAAATGCGTACTTTTCGTAATTTTTGAAAATACCTGGATAATTCTTTTCTCCCTGAATTTTTCTGTTATTTCAAGGATAATATTTCTGAATATTTATTAATCGTAAATTAGTTAATATATATAAACGTACTTGGCACACTGCTTTTGGATAATAGAACGGTAGGCCTTATGNTTCGTAATTGAAAAATACGTACTTTTCGTAATTTTTGAAAATACCTGGATAATTCTTTTCTCCCTGAATTTTTCTGTTATTTCAAGGATAATATTTCTGAATATTTATTAATCGTAAATTAGTTAATATATATAAACGTACTTGGCACACTGCTTTTGGATAATAGAACGGTAGGCCTTATGTAAAAACAGAATACTTGTAGGCGATTTTATGAGAGTACTTCACAAATTAGGCCCGTAATATTGAGTTACCAAGCAGACGTTTTAAAATATATTTTCGCTTAATGTTGATGCTACGCCACTGTGGGAGACAGGGTGGCGTGTAGGGTCGTAGTTAATTCCTCCAAGCACAGACTTTAATGTGCCTTGAAGGTTAAGGGTATTGCAATCAAGTAGTCTTTTGGTGTTTCATTTGGAAGGATAGATATATTGTCTCGAGGTTAACACAAACAATCTACAGAAACACTTCCGAGGTGTGGTACTCTAATAATTTGGCTACTCGGATTAACTGCGGATGACTTTGTGATGAAGGGGGGCTTCTCTGGACGGCGATTGTATACTTAACTCTGCTGCTGTTGGCGCTGGTAGGCTGTCAGCTGGGGAGAGCTCCGTCGAAGTGGGCGGCCTTTGGCAAAGGCCCGCTGGGTGTCGTCGTCTCCCCTGGACTGCTCTACTGACGTACTGAGATACTGAGGTACTGTTGTGGCCGGGAGTCCAACTCATGGCCTCTCGACTGACCGACTGACTCTCTGCGCTGTACTCTAGAACTGCCTGATTCCTCGAAATTACGTCTCTGGGCGGTAATAATTGACTGGCCCCTCTTCTCTCGTAAAGGGCTTATATGGTCGCCAGCCTCCCCCCTTAAGTGTCGGCACGTGTCACCTTGTTGGGGGTGAGGGGTTTAGGTGGCAGAAAGCAGAACAATGCCTTTCAAAACATGTGCCCTGGTTCCTGANAACTGCGATCTGCCACCTGCCTCGTGACACGTGTCAACTGGGGAGGCGTTCGCAAAGGGGGTCAGCGAGGCTTCTATTCCAAAAGGCGTCACACGTCAAAGTATTTCTAAGTATTCTTTCGTAATATTGTCTGACTATTTTACCAGGAGAATGCACAGTTCATATTTTTAAAGTCTTAGACAATTTTGCATTGTTCCTAGCATATAATGAGCAATAATTTAGAAGATTGCCCATGAAGAATTTACTTACTAATTAGTCTACGCAATAAAAATTATTTTTGTATGACTCCAAACTTACAAATACGTTTCACTGAAGTTCATAACTGCCCAAATTTTACAACGTCGGCAGGCAATTTTAACAGAAGAGTTTTTCTCCATATTTACTTTAAATTCAAATAAAAAAATAACTTCTGCTGCTATGGACGTGATTCGACAGTGATTCCGCGTGAANCTGCTGCTATGGACGTGATTCGACAGTGATTCCGCGTGAAGTCGTATTTGTCATTCCTACCATTGCAGGCGCTGCTAATACCGTTGCCCTCAAATGTACGGAGTTGTGCAACTGTTACGGCTGTCAACACGGCAATCCACCTTCACTGTCTTACGGGATGTTTACAAGCCACGCCTGGCCGACAACACGCCTTACACAGGGGCGGATTGTGGATGGTTATGAGGAAATGAGACGGGTAATCTCAGTGAACTTGACCCCGTCCCTCTCCCAAAACCCTAACATTGACATGAAACAGTCCTGTGGATGTTTTGAAACTTAAATGAAATAATATATTAATTGTTTGAAATATCTACTGGTATTATTTAATTGATTAAATATTTTTTTCTAAAATAGTGATGACATTATGGGAAAGTGATGAGACCCTCCCCCTCCCTCCCATCCTCAAGGGTTTAGCCATGGAGGTTTTGGGGGGTTGTAACCTCCCCAAACCCTCTTTGCCCCTTAGGTGGTTAATAATTGTTATTAAAATTATTTTTGAGACTTTTGTTGCGATAAATTCATGCAATTTCTGTTAACTATGATATATTTTATTTTACTTCCTTCTCCCAGAATTAGTCGTAATTAATACAATTCAGAACTGATAATTTCGGTGTAACATACCTCCTTTCATTAAATGTGTGAGACCCCTTTCATCCTTGAGCACCCACCATGAGTGTGGCTAAAAATAGAATGTGCAAAGAGATCCGTTATACATGTTAAGCTAACAATTTTTTGTAGTTATATGAGATATTTTGATAGAGTGCTTATCGCTCTATTTTCCTTTGGAAATGTTTATAATGTTTATTGGGCTCATAATACATTAGGATCAGTTTTATGGAGAATATTTCAATAAACAACAGGCATTAGAGAGGTTGTATGATTATTACTCACCACAAGGCCCACAAGGTGATATGATTACAGAAAGACGTACATATGATAATGTTACAGGATATCATGTATTGATCACATCAGTACTTAGTGATCACAGCTTTCTGATTAATGACACCTTCATGAACAGCAAGAGCCTTCCAAAATATTATGTCACCAACATCAAGGTGATCAATAAACGCAACAGAAAGGGCCGGAGTATTATGGACCCTACGAATAAACAAACAAAGAAAACACATTTACAATAACCCACTACCGGGATTGGTTGGTACTGCTAGTGTTTTTCATGTTTTGGATAATGTACAGATTGTGTATAATGCATAGAAGTTAATAAATTTTGTTTGACCGAAATCGGTTCAGTTCCCCCCNGAAACTCTTATATGAATTAAAAACAGAAAGTAAAAGCTCGTAACAACGAGGTCTTGAGAGCCGATGAGGGTGAAATGAGGTGAGAATGGAGCAGCGCCTGAATGCAAGGGTAGAAGAAACGGGATATCCCCGAGAAAACCCGCTGACCATCGGCAACGTCTGGCACGTTTCCCACTTGCAAAAATCTGGTAGTGGCCCGGCCGGGGATTGAACCCGGTTCGCTTTGGTGAGAGGCGAGCAGTCTAGCTGCTTAGCCACTGCGGCCTCCTATATCCGCTCGGGATTAGAAGCCCGTGGAGGGGGTTGAGGAGTCCCGATAACTGATGAACCCGGGTGAAGACCGTCCTGCCAACACAGCAGTGGATGCCGAATAAAACCTTTGGTGTAATGTCGGAAACTCTTCGGCTCGTGAGCAAGCGACATCGAGAAGAACCGATCTGGAAGAGCCAGAATCTTACAATGAACCTCCTGAGTTGGACCTACCACGTAAGAAACGCAGGCACACGCACACACGCACAACCCACGTCTTCGGTGACACGTGCGTCGACCACCCAGTTCGGGGCGACGCTCAACGCTCGGTCCGCGAGCACGTTCTACACCCCACTCCCCACCCACTCCACCAGCCACTGACCAATCACCGCCATCCTTTCCCCGCGAGCGATATTATGCTTCTTACAGCATGATTAGATAAACACACGACACCATTCCACGGGTGGGTGTTATTGCTTTACACTCACCTACGTGCTGTAAATAGCATGGCGCCAAATTATGCTAGGGCATGTCTGCTTCTGTATAGAATTATTCTCAACAAAAATAATAGAAAAAATATTTATGAAGTGGCAATTGAAAATGCGATACTTGAACTATTAGAAAAACCTCCGCTAGTTTGAGATTATTGTACTATTTTCTACAAATATGTTGTTGAAATACGTGCTTTGTTCAATGAGCAGTGACGTTGGTCGCAATGGAAACGAAGATTTCCTGACTTCGAGTTGGGTGCAAAGCAACTACCAGTGTCAGACCGGACTCGCATTTTGGAGGACTTAGGCTCGATTCTCAGCACGGCAGTCCTGAATTCGGTTTACGTGATTTTCGAACTCCAGGTGCCTACCGGGATGGTTCCTTCTACAGACCGTTGCCGTTTCCTACCCCAATTCTGGTAGACTGAGCCACTGGTTCTCCTCTAAGCCATATGCAAAGTAAATTCGTGTTATAGTTTTGTTTCTACGACAGTAATCATAGAACTAAATAGATACTTTGTTAAATATACAGGATGATTCTAAAATCATGGGACAAACTTTGAGGGGTGGCAGAGCTCACTAAAACAAACAATTATTGTATAGGAATATATGGGTGGAAGTGACGCGTTGATGCACAAACACAAACATAACACATGACATGCAAAACATTGTTTATTTACAACGTCGCCGCTAAATGCCTTTTTACAGCAATGTTTATAATAATTGCTCAAAATTGCTACACACCGACAGTAATGCAAGCTTGGTAGCGTCGGTGGAATGATTGGTGAACAGATTCAAATACGCCGGGTATTTCACGCACGCGTGCAGGCGCAGAGGATAGTCGAGCGACGAGGTCTTCAATGGAATCAACTGGAGTCTCGTAAATGAGGGCTTTCAAATGCTCCCATAGGAACAAATCGAGACTCGATAAAAAGGCATTTAGCGGCGACGTTGTAAATAAACAATGTTTTGCATGTCATGTGTTATGTTTGTGTTTGTGCATCAACGCGTCACTTCCACCCATATATTCCTATACAATAATTGTTTGTTTTAGTGAGCTCTGCCACCCCTCAAAGTTTGTCCCATGATTTTAGAATCACTCTGTAGTTAGTATTCAAGTTAAAGTTTTACTGTGACTATACATCATACAGTTGTGTAGACCTAGAGAAGTTCAGCCACCCGGGAAAAAAAATCTTCCAAACAAAATACTCTGTAAATTCGGTGCCCTACTTTGTTTTACTTCAATCATTGTTAGTTTTTTTTTCCAGTAAACTGCTGGCTGGAAAATCGGTAATAGATTTCTTTCTTTCTACATTAAGCAATTTCTTTCAATGTTCTATCCAGGACAGACCATATCGCACGCCCTAACTTTCTAATAGGCACGGAAATACTTAGTGCGATATTCTTCGCCCCAGCTCTCCTTGAATTTGAGCGTGTGACTGTAGCCTTGCCCCAGAATGTTGCGCAAACCTTAATTGCACGATATAAATCTCCAGGACAAATATTTGCCTCTCCCGTAATACCGCGTCCGGGTAAATGTGCATTGCAGCCGCACGGCAATCCACTTCGTCGTGCCGAACATTCACAGGCGTGACAACAATCGCACGAACAGGCAATACGCGATTTGATCGGAATGACTGTGGCATGTGCAAGACACCTGGACGAAACAGGAACACCAGAATAAGAACACGCAACGTAATGGCCACGATAAAGCGAACACCTTTTTAATCAACATTTGAAAAATTAATTTCTTGTTGACTGAATTTACGCGACCGTACACGCTGGCTTTCAGGATCCCTGTTTAGTTGGCAGCCAGTTAGGTGAAATACTTTTAATTTTTAGCAAATATATATTTTCTTGATAAACATTAAATAACGAATTGGCACATTAAAAACACATTTACATTCCTAACGGTTTTACGTTTGTCACTTGAATGACGCATCAATAAAGTTGTTAGGCCCATGACAATGTAAATTTTCCACATAGCGGAAGGATACTGTTACAAGTCACCAGAGTTGCGTATTCGTGTTCGTGAGGGATGGAAGTTTTACCAAAAACAAAGAACTAAATTTGATTTTTAATTTATTCACCTATCTATTATTTTCAATATTAAACTACCAATTCTCCACTATTAGTCTTGTTATTCTCAGTGAGCGCAATATTTAGAGCGTATCTCAATTCTAATTAAAGTCATTATCAGTATCTCTATATTGGTTACAGTCACTTAAATGACACATATTCAATCTGTCTTTGGCCATCACTCCAAATGCCTGACACTCACGCATCCAGTTCAGTAGTCCCACCCGTCAGTTTCACTCTTCACTGTGCCGATGCTCGCAGTCCGCAGACTTCACTCTCGCTGGTTACTCTCGCCGCCCCACTCGTCGATTCGCTGTATTCTCAAATCGTGTGCTTAAGGTCGCACAATCCTCCGAACTCTTAACTGTCGACTCGGAGGCCCGTCGTGGCTTAAGTAGTCTCGCTGGCCTGATCTAGAAGGTTCTCCGCACCTAGAGTCTTCCCAAAGGGAGGCTAGAGCAATTACAGAACATTCTTGCATTGATAACTCCAGAAATTCAGTCCTTTCAAGGAATATTCGGTGGCTCGCCTTTATAAATCACCACGCGCTTCTCGAGTTATCCCTCGTTCCAGCGGGACGGAGCAAGGAGAGCGATGCAGAGCAGAAAGCATGTAACAATAAAAAATGAAGAGCAAAGTAGATCTTAAGCAGGACTTTCAAAAGTGCTCAGTTTATCACTAACAACCTATACAGATTGTTTCTTACTATTTACTTTTAACTGGACACTTTTGACAACCCTGCTTAGAATCTATTTTTCTTGCCGTTTTGCATCCATCCATCATACGCAAAATTAACACACTCATGGACCTGATGACTTTATTCATGCGCTTGATCAAGCATGACCGTGAAATTGTGAGTAATCTGTCTGTTACCAGTATGCAAATCCTTATTCTTGAATATATAAAACTAGCAGAAACTAAACTAAATAAATTATGCGTCAAGTTTAAACACCACACCTTTAATACGACTATGATTATCAAACTGATTTTCCAACATTGTTGCAAACTTTACTGGGAGCAGGCTAGTAAGTGTGTGTGTGTGCATTTAAATGTACACAGTATCGGGTAGGGATTTTTATTACAAAGGTTGTTTTCCAAAGTGCTACGTTAATAGCGAACCTATTTATATATCAGTAGCGGGCCAGCGAATATGATAGCCAAGATGGGACAAACACTTGCCAGTGCTAACACCCGTCAGTTAAATCGATCATTTTGTAATCTTTTTTTCTCCTCAACGAGTAAAGTGTGTCGCATTCCATTTATTTCTGGAAAATACATAATCCAAAAGTCTCATATTAAAAAATAATCCGTTATGATAACACTACATCAATTAAGTTGCTTCAATAATGTAGGCACACAAACTAACATTTAAAATTAACGTAAACAACTTATCGCTGTTACCCGACATTAAAAATATTTACAAAAATTCAATCAAAAATTTATTTTATTCCAAAATATCTTAAGTATATGATCACGCTCATATTCGGCATGGCACTAAGTTGGTGGTAATTTTTGGATTTAGTATTTGGTAATATATCCTAAATATTTCGTTGTTTATAAAGGAGGAGGGGGGGTGAACAAATTACGATAATCTTTACCAACTATGTACAAAAAATCGGGTCACGGAACCACTTTGTCGACAATAACTACGCATCCAAACACGGTCTACGTTACAGAGAGATGAATTTCCCTTCTGTGGTAGGACTGCGCAAGGACACTATACATTCTAAGCCAGAAAATTCCGGCTATATTTGCGTAACATCGGTAAACATCCATTCTGTTGGGCATCAGTGCTGCGCATAATAGAGAAGGAATTAAATAGCAGCTTTATATGCGAAACCAAGTAGACACTGGCGAACCAAAAAATAACGCCTTTTTTTTCTCTTTCGAAATGTTGGGTTGATGTTAGTTTAAAGCATGTGTCTTGAGTGCAACTTTTAGAGTTTACAATGTGTGACGTGCATTCGTAGAGGCAATGTGAGTCTCAGTACGCAAAATCAGTAATTAACCATGGTCGAATTAACGTAAATTAAGGTAGCGTCTACGTTATATATAATTCGCCATGCATGTTTATATGTATAGCACTACATTGTAATTCTCACTGTTAACTTACCAGCGGTTTATTTTCGTTGTTATATGAACGTTCACACAGGAAACGAAGTAATCTCCAAAGACTTGGTTATATGAAATCGTGCACTTTAGCGGCACATTTACAGTACTTGTTATTGGTTAAATGTCAATAGTTTTTTTTTACATTATATCTGTGCGGGTAAATGTGTCTGTTGCAATAAAATATTTTACGTGATAATATAATAAAAAATATTTAGTCGTTCGCTGAACGTGTTTTCCACTATATCACAAATAATTTTACTCGCGCTTATAAGAAAAATCACTTTTTCCCAAGCAATTCATTTCTTCTGAAAAATTATTCACGAAACAGAAAAAAATCGCAAATTACAAATTGGTGAATGAAAATATTCTAGCACGCCGAAATGCACATCCAGAACACCACCAACCACCTAAGCTGCCCAGGACCTTTCGTGCCACGCGATGTTCCATTCAATATCACGCAGAACCGCTTGTTAACCTATAAATGTAAATGTTTTAATTCTACGCCCTAAATGTTCGCCTCTTTACCACACGAGAGTGTCATCGCCTATGCTTCGACTAAACAGTCATCCACGGGTATTTAGATGTCTCTTTTTGGTAGGCGTGTTAATCTGAATAGGAAACCATAGAGTGCCATGTCGCGTACCATTCTTAACAAATGCACACAGAACATGGTTTAAATGTGGCTCTGAAATTTCGGACTCTCTTGAGCTAAACATTATACTTCTGCACTAGCGTAGTAAATATAGTCCATTCAAGGTAATTTCCAACTTTTCTGAAGCCCTGCTAAAATTCTACTTCCAGGATATTCCTCCGCCCCAGTCAAAGAAGGCTGAACTAAGGCTAGGAAATTACACCAGAGGGTCACCGCACCGCACTCGTGCGCACGCCAGTTGAATAATGTTTTCAACGAGATTTATTTCTTGTTAGGCATTACCAACACACCTTTTTTTTTTTCTCCTTGTTTTTGTTGATATTTACTACGAATGAAATATTATTATTTATCGATAAACTATAAGTAAAAAAATTTGTTTAATAAAAAATAATATACTTTTATGTTAACACACGTGTAAAACGCTTGTGATAGAAGACACATTAAGGAAATAACCAAACACGTCATACATATAATGAATTTTTCAAATGTTTGATTCAAAAAGTGCAAAGAAACTGGGAATAGGCTATACCTTTTTGCGGGTTTTTTTTTACTACGTATGAACGCTTGCGTCGCAGGGAATCTCACATTGACATAGAGTTAAAGCGGAACTAATTTTNTTTTTTTTTACTACGTATGAACGCTTGCGTCGCAGGGAATCTCACATTGACATAGAGTTAAAGCGGAACTAATTTTTAAATAAAATTTTACTTGTAAGTAAAGCTAAAACCACCGCAAATATACATTTATTGTTTTAGTTTTAAAACCAGAAATAAACTTTAATGATTAATCAATTAGAAAATCATGCTGGTACTTGCATGTGACGTTAGCTGCGAGTGAAACTGAAGCACTATTCTCTCTTGGCAAACGCATGGGTCAATACCTTGCAAGGGCGTTCACACAAGCCTTGGGCGAAGCCAATTAAATCATAGAACGAAAACATTTGTCTTGTGCGCGAGGCCTGGAGCGACAGCAATGGAGCGGTAGAATAGATATTTAAACTGTTCATTCAATCCTCGGGCGTTTCGCGTAGTCTGTGGGTTGCCATCTCTATTAAGAATCCGTCCGGATATTATAAAACAAAAACATAGGAACATCACTAGCGTGAAACAACCGACTAATGGCGCAAGAAACCTTTGGCCTAACGACCTCCACTTCCTTACAGGCAAATTAAAAATACTTGCTATTTTTTTTTTATGCGTCGATGTGGAACACTTCTCATCTGAAACCGCATTCCTACAGCCTTTTAACAGATTTCGCAGCTCAGTAAATTCACTGAAGTCAGCTGATGTTCAGATACTGTTGATGAGCAGTGATGATTGCTGACAGTTTTTTAAACGAGGCTAGAGTTATTGCTATAATAACTGTATTTTATTTGAGCATGGGGTGTGTGGGGGAGGGGAGGGAAGTGCCACTGAAACCATACACCGTCTAGTGATTCAATGCCATGAATTCTCTGAAGGCACTTGCAGAATTTTGAAAATAAATATTATTGAATACAAAACCATTCTTCTATTATTAACAGAGGAAAGCTACAAATTTTTTTTTTAAATTTAATATACGTTGTGAAAATAATTAATAATTGTAAGCTGCTCACGGTAACTACTGAAGCTTTTGAGGCCCTGGTTACTTTTTTCCTATCTGCCATATTTTATCCTTCCTCTACTTTTTAAAATAAATGTTACCATGTAAGTAATAAAGACAGCATGTTCGCAAATTAAACGTCCAAACTGCGGAAGGTGATTCCTTGCGAAAAATTAAGCCAAACATATATACACCGTATACCTAAACGGAATATAAAAGGAGAAACGAGCCTATGGAAATTGTGTTTTGAAAACGTATTTTTTAGCGAATGCCTTGTACAACGCCTACAAAGTCCGCAGCAAAAAGGTGACTAATGCTTCCCATGTTGCAGAGACACATGCGTAATAGTGGCCGTCCTCGGTCTGTGCGCAGTGTTCGGCTTGAAGAAGTGATACGTCAGCACATCAACGACATGCCCTCCACTACCACACGCTCCATAGCGCGCCAAATAGGCGTGTCCCATTCAACCGGCGGGACTTACTGAGGGTAAATCTCCGCCATCCCTACCGCTGCTGGCAGAAAGTACAAGGCATTCAGCGAAAATACATTACAAAAACAAATTTCCACTAACTCATATCTTCTTTAATATCATGTTAGTTATATGATGCCCTGCATATTTTCGACTTTATTTTTCAGAAGGAATCACCTCCCTCAGTTTGGGCGTTTAGGTTCCGAACATCCTATATATTTCACCGGACTCGAATGTTAACGTCTGAGACTACAATAAAATAAAATTTATTGACTATTAATCCAAATGAGAGGGTCTTCAAAAGTACTCATTTTACCGTAAATAGCCTATATTCTACAAACCTAACGGTACCAATATTTTTTTAATGTAGATAGTACTTTCAATAAATAGCTAAAGTAAATTCAGGGAATACATTTCATTAGAAAATAAATAACCAAATTTATTACTATCCCTGCCAAGTTTTCGAAATATTTTCTGTTTACTAATACTGTTCAATTACTGCTAGAAACCACTGGAGAACCATCAGCGATCTCGCTGTTGGTCAATACTAACGGATGCCGGCCTGATAAATGTGGTGACCACTACGTTATGGCGCACAAGTTTTCTCACGGTGCTCCTTCTTTCTCTCTCGTTTACATTCCTCTGCCTCGCTGGCATATACAATTTATTTTTCTGGCTCTTCAGGAATGAATTACACAAATTCAACTACCGACAGGTTCATAATAGCGACTTCAACTCCTAATCGATCAATCTCAGGCGATTGTTTCATGAAATCTTTGGCGTAGCTGTTTACGTGCCACTACTACGGAGCGAGGGGTTCCAGGTTCGAGTCCCGCGGTAAAGTATGCGTGTACATTCGTGTTTTTGTTGGTCGCCTTCCATCCATGCGATATTTCACCAAACTATGTAAAAAATTTGTAACCTGTCGTCATAAATAATAATAAACTTTATTAAAAAAAACCTACTGGCGCTCGTCGAACCACAAAGTTAAGTTTCAGTTCCTTTTGAGTCGTGGATTTTTGCACTTTTTAAGAGTTTGTTAGATGCAATTTTTGTGTAATTCAAATTGTAAGCTGCCACTCGTACAGCCTCCTGGTTACTTTACTCAGCTCCGAATAAGAAAACTTTGTCTTCCACTTGGAGGGTACATGAAAACTTTATTTTATTGATTTTAAAGCTTCGTAACTATCGCTGTGCTCTAAAAGTGCGAACGAAACAGATGAAGGAAAACAAGATACTCTCATACAAATCTGCAACACATCGATAAGTCCTCGGAAAAACTCGATTAACTTTAAGTTGTTCTATATTCGTAAGTGCTGGACAGCTTCGAGGTTAGAAATTTGACAAATTTGCGATGATGTTCAGATGACGCGATAGAGATAAGTGCCCTATAAACACCTGATTACAGACCATAACTTCATTTTATGCTGCCCCCTTAATTAATTATTGTACATGTGCGAGCGCGTTACAGGTCATTTGCTCACTCTATTGTGTGTTACTGTCTCTAGGCTGCTCCAAGATACGCCACGCCATCTTGTCAGCCAATGCTAATAGTCAAGTGAGCACACATTATTTTTAAGTATTGTCCGCTGCAAGGAAATAGCATGAATATTGCATGTCCCTGGCTGCAACCTTGTGTACAGTAAGGTAACTCTCGCTTTCACCACATGTCAAAGATTGAACGTTTCTCTAGAATCTGCTGTTTTTTATGCTGTAATGGTCTCCCTGGAATATATTTAAAAACAGCCTGTCCCCTGCTCAACGAATTCTTCTGAAATCGACCTATAATAGCGTAATTTTACAACTACATAAATTTTTTGCATAAACCCCTATACTCGAAATTAAACTAAGTAGCATATTATGAAAAAATATTGTACCTAATCGTTGTATTAATACGTTCGGAGTGTGTCCAATATATGGGGCTTTGCTCAAACGTAAACAGTTTTACATTAAGTAAGTCGTTCATTCGTGGATGACATCATTCGTTCCTGTGACTATATTCCGTACTCTCNTAAACAGTTTTACATTAAGTAAGTCGTTCATTCGTGGATGACATCATTCGTTCCTGTGACTATATTCCGTACTCTCACAAGCATAAGCTGGTATTGACATCAAGCAAAGGGACAGTTCTAGGCAAACATTTTGTTCGTTGAAACGCCTGAAATTATACACATGTAGAGACACTGCGATTTCGCATTATAGGACGGCACCAAGATTGACTCCACAGTCATCTACAGTGTAAAAAATTTTCTGGCAAACTTCCTAAGCTGTAATGGAAGTTTTTAACCTATACAGTGTATGGAGATAGTACTACGTATCAGGCTGAAAATATGGGAATGTCTAGCATTGCTGCTATACAAAGTTGGGAACTTCCCTACGCATTTGACTCCTTCCTGAGCAACTGTAGGAACGTTACCGTGTATGTATGGGGAAAATGAATTATCATTCTGGCTTTGTCACTGTACGTATACACTGACATGGTAAATTTGCAAATAATTCCTAGAGTCGTTCATTGGCTGCCGCCGCAAGCAGAACTCGTTCTCCTGTTTGACCCGGCCACATGAAGTGTTGAATGTTTACAATTGGCTGCGAGTTCCGCATGGCGTGTCGTATGAGCGGAGGTCCAACGACAAGCTTTAAATTAACATATATAGTTAATTCATGGTTTCATCCAATTTTTATAAAGCCTTGCTTAAGGTATACTTCCAGGATGTATCTCCGTCTCCTGCTAACAAATCTTAACTGAGTCTAGAAAATTAGCCGACCTCCCGTGGTACAGTCGGCTGGTGAGCCACCGGTCTGCGGTGCGGGAGGCTCTGGGTTTGAATCCTAGGTAAGGCGTGGGTGGTAAAGTTAGAAAAGAAGTTAGTTAGTTAGCCGTCCCCTGATAAAACTTCAGATATAACTCCGGGGAATGTTAATAAGCTCTTTTCAATAAATCACTCCATCTAGAAAATTACAGTAAACAACGCTCCGCATTCGTGCGCACTCAGTTTCATAATATTTTGCGTGCGAACTATTTCTTACCGGGTATTACAAACTCCTCTATTTTCTCCCACTTTTTATTCATATTAATTACAAATAAAATATTACAATTTATAATTAGAAATAAGTAAAATTTCTAATTAATCGGAAATGAGATACGTTTCCGTTAACAAAAGTATAAAACGCTTGAGGCACATATTTAGAAAACAACCAAACACGCCATAAGCCTACGTAGGGTGATTTTTCAAATGTTTGATTCAAAAAGTGTGAAGAAACCGCGAAAAAGACAATATTTGTGTGCCGTCTAACATGGTAATGAATTATATTGTGAAATATTGGTCTCTTTATACATCGGCAAACGAAGGGTGTTAAAAGAGTAAAATTTTTATTGGTGGTCGTTAGCATTTCATTTTGTTGTTAATGGTTAGCATAATAGCAACACGTAAAACATTTTCTCACGATTTCGTATCGCTTCATCGGCGTTCGGGTACAAAACTATTAAGGTCAACGGCGATGTTAAGTTTTGCATCTACATATCCAGATACATTTAATTGTCGGTGACGTTTGCTTTGTGCTGCTTAGGCATTGTAAGTAGTAAATTGTGCCTGTGAACGAGTTTATCATTGTATGGCAGACAAATGGTAGAACCATAGACACTAAAGATGAGGTAGACCACATTCGTCTTCTGCGCATGTACCTAAAGTTGACCTACCCTAAAGCAACTCAACTAGAAAGTCACATGGTCAACAGTGATGAACGTGTTTTCTGTACCTTAATTTTTTTAAACGACAAGCACTTTTATCGTAGTAAAATACTTTTACCAATTTTAATTTAATCAAACTGCATTAAACATTGGATAGAGGACGTATAAAAACATCTCAAACCACTTGTTTACCAAACGGTCTTCTAGCATCTAATACAAACCACGCAATTTTCGCTAGACGTGTTGGCAGAAAAGCAGTTCAATGTCGGGACACGGAGACTTGGTTGTGTGCAGCCAGCGAGATCGGTATACGGGTATAACCACACAGAGGAATAAAAAGAAAATGTTGTGTTCCACGAAGGAGGGAACGGGAACGGACAATGTGGTCTCGCCCACGAGTGTCACTGGCCGGGCTCGAGCCCTGTGCCGCAGAGAGTGCAGCGAAGGAAACGANCACGTGACCCCGAAGTTGGGTGGGCCGGGTGCCAAAGATCGACCGCGCGAGCGAACCCTCTCGTTACGGGCGTTGCGAATCGGGGCAAGGTCTTCGTGACAGGCGCTGAAGGCAGGGTGCCGCGCTCGCAAGGACCTTAATACGACCGACCCTTCGACGCCGAGTTCAGACGTTGCACATCGCAAGTTACGTGGTTATCCACTGCGCATCCATTTCAAGCCTTACGCTGCAACGTTAAGGCCGTTGTGGCGCGTATAGTCTATTCATGGTAAGGTGAGCACTTTTGATAGCCTTCTCATTTGGAATAAGTGTCAATAAATATGTTATTTTAGCCTTAGACGTTAACTTTCGAGTGCGGTGGAATATACACACTGTGTTTATTACTTACATGGCAATATTTATTTAAAAAAATTTGTTAGGGATAAAAAAAAAGGCTGAAAGGAAAAAGTAAGTAGGTCCTCAAAAGTGCTCACTTTACCGTGTACAGCCTATAGTAGAGCGCTTGCCTGCCATCGGGTCGCCCTCCGGACTTTCGCACGCGGGACTCGTGCTCGGACCATACCGCTGGTCTATGATAGCCATCTGGCGAAGTGCGACNTAAAAAAATTTGTTAGGGATAAAAAAAAAGGCTGAAAGGAAAAAGTAAGTAGGTCCTCAAAAGTGCTCACTTTACCGTGTACAGCCTATAGTAGAGCGCTTGCCTGCCATCGGGTCGCCTCCGGACTTTCGCACGCGGGACTCGTGCTCGGACCATACCGCTGGTCTATGATAGCCATCTGGCGAAGTGCGACGGAAGAAGAGGCCGCAAACTGCCAGTAATAAAATATACTGACCGATTCACAGCACCCGTATCACCCCTTTTTCTCGGAAACAACACGACACCGGGGGTTCTCGAAAAAAAAATTTGTGGTAACTATACCCTATATGAATTATCGATTGGTAGTAATTTCATTCCCCCCCCCAAAAATGCCGGAAATAGGGGTACGGGTGCTGAACTTCGAAATTGCAAATGGGAACAGGGGTCGTATATGGTATCGTTGGATAGTATCGTCTTAAAGGAAACAGCATTTACTAAGAAAGTTGTTTTCTGACGTGCATAGTTCACGCACAATACAATAAATCATGTAAGTATATGGTTTGTGACGTACGTAGTTCACGCACAATTAAACTGAATGGAAATAGTTTATATTCTTACTACAAACTAATGGAAATCAACGAAACATATTGTTTTTCTCACGTGCGGGCCTAGTTTACGTGCAATCAAAAGGACGTCGGGTGTACTGTAAATGCCGGCATGATGCGAGAGAACTACCGTGAGATGGGAACTAGGAACACTCATTCGCACACAGCACTCTTCTCCATAAGTGTTCAAAGTATCAACGACTCTGTATCAGACACGACTCTGCTCTCCTTCTCACGATCGCGATTGCTCGGCGGACCTCAGCACAGCTCACAGATCCACATGCTGCTCTGATTCTGTCAGAAAAAAGTGTCTTGGTTAAATTTTGTTTCCTTTTAGACGATCTATCCAACGATAAATTATACGACCCACATTCCCGTTAAAGCTCATCCCCATTACCCCTATCTCCGGTTTGTTCGGGGGAATGAAATTACTACCAATCAATGATTCATATAGGGTATAGTTATCGCACTTTATTCGCGAACCCCCGGTGTCATCTTGTTTCCGAGAAAAAGGGGTGTTTCGTGTGTTGTAAATCATTCGGTATAATTTTAAAAATGAATTCGTTAATTCAATTAGATGTTAATATACTGTTTATAAAGGCTGGTTTTAAGTATAGGGTTGTGTTAATTTCTGTGAGGTGGTGGACGCTTATGTAAATATTAGCTGTAAATAGCAAATGATAGCCGCTATTTTAGAGGTAGTAAGTCTGGAGCAGTTTTTTTTTTTCGAGAATGTGGATAGATATCGGCGGCTCCTAACATCGAGGTCTTGAGAGCCGATGAGTTTGAAGCCAGGTGAGTGTGGAGCAGCGCAGGATAAGCTTCATCGTTACATTAACTGTAACAGAAGACGACAAAAATACCACTACCTTAAAATTGCCAATATAGCCACGAATCAACCATACCAGTTGTTTATTTTGGCTCTGTTTTCCAGCGCCATATTATGGGAAACAAATATCTAGTTGTTACACCTCTTTTTCGATTTACAAGTTATAATTATGTACAAATGCGTTAAATAAAAGTTTGCTGAGGGTAAAAAATTAATATTTTTTTGTATAGTGTGTAAGTTACAAACAATATATAATGTGTTTAGTTACACATGAGATATTTTAGTTGGACTTGATCAAATCCACATTTATAAAAATTATCTCTAGCTCTTCCTACAAAATAATTAAAGACGTGTTAAAGAAATAACCAAAACTATTTTCCTGGTTTGAAATATTTTTTTAATTGCGGATTTTTTAAATCAAATAATAAAATATTTGTAGAATAAATTACTAGAAATCCACGGATACAGATGATATTTTTTAATTTAGTAGGTATTTCAATGACACAGAATATTGTAGAAATTTACTGTTCAAAGATGGATAACATTATAGCAGTTAAAAGGCTGCATTGAGTTTATGACTTAGTCAATCCATTTTCACAGCACTTATTATGATATACTGATAAATCAACTGCGTGTAAAAGCATAAAAAACTTTAGTATTGTTTGGTTTTTAACTGCTGCTGTTATTAAATAAAATTAAAATTAAATAAGCTATTTTTAAAATGCTGGTATCGTCCGTCGAATTCATTATCTACAAATTCTTTAAAAACCCTGAACTGTAAAAACTATTGCTTGAATAAAATTTTTTAATATCATCCTGTCACAACGCCGTGATTATAAAATACAAACATTTGTTCGTAAGATTAACTTCTAATGTTCACAATTCCTGCTTATTCTTTTTATTGGACTTCATGTTACTAGTAGGGACAGAGAAACTGAAGTTTGGTAAGATCTCCCAAGCATATCTTATACTTTTGTTAATTTATGGATAAGATAAAAGTTATTATTTTTGTTATAGACAAAATATATTTTTTGTTGTGCGCTACCAATTTCAGTCCGTAAGATGAAGACGTTCTGTGCTGTAGCTATTTATGTGTTCACTATTATTAGTTAGATACCACTTCAACAAAACTATAAGCAATAAACTATACATAATTTTTTAATTGAAGATACTTTTTTCCACCCTTATATACCTCGAATGCGTTTTAGGCACTTTTTAAAAACCTTGATTTCATTTTTTTTCGCTACGCGTAAAATTAACGTCGACAGCCACCCCAATGACTTTATTCGCGTGTCCGTTAAGTTTAATTGAGACAATATTATGAAAGTAAATATGCCATTAATATTGTGACAAATAGTCAAGATCTATGAAACAAACAGAAATTAAATTAGCACATATGTGCATCCACACATTTTAAGCACGGAATTACTTTTCCTACACTGGTGTGAACCTCACTGGACGCGTATCAGTCAGTGTGCCAGTAAAAGTGCGCAAAGTTAGCAGGCGAAAGTATGTTTTGAAAAGTGTATTTGAAAAGTGCTCTTTCTTTAACCGCGAAGAAGCTACGAGGTCCGGGTTAACTAATTTTGCGATGACTCGTGCCTAAGCGCACTGGCAATACAATCTGAGACATGAACACATGGCGGCGAAGCCCACACTGAAACCTGATCACAAGCCAGCCGATTACTCTGAGTGGAAACAGGCAGAAAGATGAACAGCCAATCACAACCCATCCTCGTTTTCCGAACTAAATTCACCGGAAAGGTGAGCTCACACTCCAGTTCCAGTAAGCGGAAAGAACGGACTTAGCCGATTATTTTCCAGAACTCCTCAGTTACACGGGAATTCAATAAAACAAATACGGTAACTGTAAGCAATCGACGATAGTCGAAATTATGTATTTATGATTATGCATGTGAAATATAACATAGTTTGTTACATAGCAGGAATTGTAACCTACGTATGTTGATAAATAACATTGAATCACAAGCGTATTTCAAGAACATTTATTTCACTTATGCTGTTTTGGCCCGTGGTCCATCTCGTTTACTACGACGAAATGGTTTCAACCACGAACGAACCGGTGTGATCGTAAATTGTACATCGAACCTAATACTAAAATAATAAAGGACAGACTAACGTTATATCTTCTCTGCCTTCTTAGTGTGTCTGACATACGTGTGAGTCAAGGTTCCCCCTCCCCCCTCTACACGACATGGTAAGTTCTACAGAAGCTTAGGACAATTTCCAAGTATTTTTATTTAGGTACTGACCAGCTTGCTATCTCTATGCATTTGAAATATATCTCTACTGTGGTTAGGAGATAGGCTGTATACATCTGGCGCAGTTTGAACTACTTTTCATTAGTCTAAAGAAAACATTTATATAAAAATTTTAATATAAATATTAACTAACTATTTTACAACAATTGAAAGTAGTTTTTTTATGTAATTAATGATTATGTTAAAAAATCCTTCTGCACAAAATATTTATTTAGTTGTTTTGTTGAAACTATAAAAATTATGCACACATTTACAAAATAAACTGCGAGATAAACCTGAGTTTATCTCACAGTTTATTTTAAAAACTAGACTTCACAGGGTACAATTACGAAATAAAATTAAAACTTGTTACAAATAAAATTTACAAAGAAAGTTTTCCGAATATATTAATGCAAATTTAACGATTAGGGACACTGATATTATTATTTTTAAACATAAATTGCTATGAAAAATAATTTTTAATTGTTAATTTTAAACATTTTAAATCTATATTTTAGGAAGATAACCGATTATTTTGAGTTTTTTTTTTCACCAGGTAAGGTATAAAAGAATAAAAGAGAAAAACCAGAATAATTGTTTCTTGAATTATGTACTTCAAATTAAAAAAATTAATATATATACATGTTTATACATATATATGTTTATACACAATATATAATGCTTTATTATGCTTCCAAAACATTACTTAAAACGTTACGTATGCATGTCCCACACGTCATTCGAACTGGAAACTTGTACAAAGATCACCTCACAAAATAAATATAGTCTATTCGCGGTATCTTCGGACTTCTAAAATCAAACCTTTGAAAAACCACCCTACGAGTACCAGTTTTGCTGTTTCTAAGTGTTGCACGTATCACAAGCGTTTTATACTTTTGTTATCATAACAGTATTTTATTTTTGATAAAAATTAACTTTTACTTGTATTTGATGTAAAAATTATAATATTTCATTTCAAATAAATATGAATTAAAATAGAGAGAAAAAAAAGCTGTGTTGGTAATGCCTGGTAAGAAATATTTCTCGTGCAAAACATAATAAAACTAAGTGTGCACGAATGCGGTGCGTTATCCCTTTTGTGTAATTTTCAAGATTTAGTTAAGCTTTGGCGGACAATAGACTGAATGTACAACTTTAGCGGGGCTTCAGAAATCTTGGACTGTAATCAGTCCTGCGGATACACTATGGATATTGCTAAAGAGTGTATAGATTGCATCCAAGAATCCGATAAAGTGCATCTAGAAGCGAGAGTGTCTCATAATGTCAGGCCGTGTTCTCCGACCCTCACCTTGGGAGTCCTTCCACGACGAAGGAGGGCAGGGTAACTCGTGCTGACAGGGCCGGCCCCCACGTGTTTCTGGGAACAATGGCGACCCGTGACGTCACGTCCAGAGGTCACCAGGTGTTCCCTCCGACGAGGCGGCCCGCCCTTCGACCCCGCCTCACCTTCCTCCCGCCCTTCCTGTCCGTTACAGCACTGACACATTAAATCTACAACGCAAACAAGTCATTTCACACGTCGACCCACGCGCCCGCCAACGCGGTTCTTTCATTCTCTCGCGAGAGCAGCGGGGCAGTGCGGTGCGGTGCGGTGCGGTGCGGTAGAGCATGCGAATTCCCTCCTCGTACACACACGTCCATGTCGCCCGTAGAGTTGAGAGTTGTGTTGAGAGATATGGGCAGCCGACGTAGGGCGAAATGAGGCGAGGATGGAGCGAAATCGGAATGCAAGGGTGGGGGAAACGGGAGATTCCCGAGAAAACTCGCCGACCAGCGGTTTCGTTTGGCACTATTCCCACTTACGAAATCCGGGAGTGACCCGGCCGGGGATTACAACCCGGCTAGCCTTGGTAGGAGGCGAACAGTCTAACCGCTCAGCTATCGTGGCCCTAATGCCACCCATGACGCCATTATGCATACACAGTGTTACAAGACGCCTGAAGGGCGTATTAGAGTTCGTAATGGATGGAGGTATTAATAAAAAAATAATAATTTTAATTTATTCACACCAATTATTTCTAACATTAAATTATCTGTCTCTACTATTACTATTATTAATTTTAGTGAGGGCAAAATTTAATGTCTGTCTCAACTTTAATTAAAGCCCTTCTCAATGTATATATTGATTATAGTCATTTAATTTACATTCATTATTAACACATGCTCAGTCTGTCTGTTGGTATCATTTGAAATGCCTTACAGTCACGCATCCAGTTCAATAGTTCCTCCTGCCTGTCGCACTCTTCACTGCACCGATGCTCGCAATCCGCAGATTTTACTCCCGCTGGTCACTTCCGTTGCCACTTGTTGCTATTCTGGCTCGTCGTCTATCGATTAAGGTCGCACATTCACCCAAACTCTCCCAAAAACTCCCGGCTTGGAGGCTGTTGTGGCTTAAATGGTTTCGTTGGCGCTGATCTGGAATGTTCCCCACACCTCGAGTCTCACTGTGAGAGGCAATGACAGTGACCCAGAACATACTTTCAGATAACCGCAGAAATTCAATCTTCTGGAGGTCAAGAGTGCACAAATTGAGAAAGGCTTATCGCGGCGGCACGATGCGTTACATGTGGTGGAGGACATTTGACGATCGCCGCTCTGGTTAATGCTTTCCAAAGAGAAACTTCGGAAATAATAATATAACAGTTATGTAGGCAGGCAGGCAAAGCCACTGAATACAGGTATATTCAATGGCTGGGTTTAACGTTTCGTAGACAGCAAGGTCACTAGCGGAGAAGCAAGTTGTTCAGAGAAGAAGGAACGGGGAAGGAATCGGCCATGCCTGTAGTAAGGAACCATCCCTGCATTCTCCTGGAGTGATTTCAGGAAACCGTGGGAAGCCGAAATCGGTAGTGTTGGACAGAAAATTGCACCTATGTCCTGCCGAATGCGAGTTCTGTGGTTTACCACTGCGTATGCATGCTAAGTGCACCATCTGCAATGTCTGTCCTTCAGAAACTTAGATCCGCAAGGCTTCTCGGATTTTGGTCAGTTGTGTGCGAATCGTGGTAATCTGTGTGGGGGCGGAGTGTCTCATTTTCGTCAAAGTTGCCTGCTATGTACAGCCCGCCTAGCGACACGTCTAAAACGTTTACGATCCAAGCCCATGCTTTCCGCAAATTCTTGCGAAATTATACCCAACTACGTGAAGCAGATGTCCTACCATTTATAGCGAAAACACCGCGTCGTTTTCCTGCGCTGCCTTGGGCAAGGCAGTCAGTCATGGTGGCCGGTCAAGTTGGGGCAGCGCCGATGGTCAAGACGCCGCCGATGGCATTGTCACCACCCACTGAGCTATACTGCCGGCGCGGCGACGAGTTTCCAAGCCCGCCGCTTAGCAGCGCTAGTGTCACCGTGGCGTGTTGGAGCGTTGTCATACGGAAGCACCGAAGCGCGGCATGTAACGATATTTACAAGAAAAAGAGACTATTTTCTTATATTTCAGCTGTCTGGTTGGCTAAATTTAAAATGTAGTGTTTTAGGCTCCTGATTGAGGAAGGGAGTTACGTTTTTGGTGTTATATAAGCCAGGGTACGCTGCAGGCTCATTATGAAGCAGCTCCTGGACTTAATGTTAAGTATTATCAGACCCTTCCAGTCATGGAATAACAAGGGGACATATGGGAGTCCCTCAGTAGTTTGACAGTAATGTTTGTAACAGTTTTTATGGATAGAGTTTTATCTTTTTATGGATTATAAATGACTGTACGTATGCTTGACAATAATCAGTAGAAGACAAAGCATTTTGCTATAAAAATTGTAGATAAGATATCATTCAGGTGTGACCTACACTGTTTTTTATAATTGTTTCATAAAACTTCTGGTATGGCATCCAAATGTATCTTATATGAAACTCCTGTTCATTGTAAGACATTCAACAAATACTTACTCTGCTGAAAAGAAAATGCTGTTATTAAGAAATGTTTTGAAAAGTTTAGTTTTGCTCCTTTGTGTCACCCTGGTCAGCGCTACAGGGCGTAGCATGTGGTTTTCAGTTTTTATTCCAGAATTTAATAATAAGCATCTTACTCAGTTAAGGAATACTGGTTTGGGCACAACGGGGTAACTCGAGAAAAAACCCATATTAATATTTTCGATGAGCCAGTGGAGACGTATATGTTAAATTGGCTATAGCTTTAGCCGGCGAAGTATTTTATTTGTACCCTAGGATGTTTTCAATGTAATTATGCTAATTAATTTAAAGAAAATGGGGCTTACGAATTCCAAAGCTTTAACCAGTGGCCAAATAACGCCACGTAATTGGCAACCTCCGGTTAGAAATGATTGCCTCTCACATGGTAGACATGTTTCTTTATTTTTCCCCCCTCCTCTTTATTCTTCAAGACGGCAGGCGCACCGATCCTGAGTAACTCATTAAATTACGAGATATTAAGTCATAAAAATACTGTAATTGTTTCGGCTGCTCATTTGTACGCCTTGATAAAAACGTTTTATGTGAGCGTTGTGTGTTTGTTTTCGCCATTCTCTTATTCACAGTCACATCAACTTTACCCACCCCCACATTTTTTAAAAATATATGACAAGGCCATACAATCGATATTAGACAAGTGCCGTACCTCCATCCCCTTTCGTAGAGTGCTTCGCCCAAGATTTATCAATTAATCACACAGAAGACCTCATTCGTCACGCACGCTGAAGACGGAACGCACCCGGTCAAGATATGAGAACGAACCGCTCAAGCGACGTCCCAGGAGGAGAAGGGAAGAAATTTTCCATCTCCAAGATAAATATGTTTATCTGGCTAATTTAAGGAGAATTATTTCCCTACGAAGGAAAAAAAACTCATGTGATTAAAACTTATTAAAAATATTTCCAAAAATATTTTTTATAATTTATTTTGAACAAATCTGTTTCAGGCAAGAAAGTTAACTGAAATAAAAGTTTATAAAATCAGTTATTAAAAATATTATTTTAACATTGGTACCGAAATTTTCTCAAATGCAACAATATTAATTAAAATTAGTGCCCTCATTGACGAACGTTTTCTAGAGAAAAATGTTTTCAGAAGCATATAGAACGGAAATTATATAAAATTTTCATTAAATATAAACTCTTGTGAATTAAATATTTTAATCAATTAAATTAGCAAATTTTAGCAAAATATTTGACAATGTTGCAAATTTATGCATTCATATTTCATATGCAATAAAAATAATATTTCGTGACAATTTTGGGAGTGTGTACTTGTATAACGAACTCTGCATATTGTACAGTTCAGTGCAGTTCTCCATTGGAAGTTATTACACTGAAGAGCCAAAAAACTGGTACACCTGCCTAATATCGTGTAACCCCCCCCCCCCC
>NQII01000565.1:638660-715472 GCA_002778355.1 Clitarchus hookeri | reverse complement strand
CCTTCATCCGAAGACTGGTTGAAATTAGCCGGACGTTTAATTACAAGACCGCCATCGCGTTTTCGTGCCGCTGACACGCTGGTTGTGCGTGCGCAGCCGCGACTCAGGACGACGCGCGCCTACGCACCGCTCGACAGCTCTCATTTTATGGCGCGACGCAACTGCAATAATACTTACTTCTCCGTAGCCCGCGGGCGATTTGGCAAAGCACCTAAGGACATTAGTATTTTGACGTGGTTCGCCTTTTCTCTTGCATGTACTGTGAAAAGTACTGTTAGGGAGGCCAACAAAAAAAAACAATTTTTTGGAAATCGATTAAATACGCTCCCAAATAATCGATTTTTAAATCGATATTAAGGGTGCAATTTTTTTTGGGCGTGATGTAATTCTTTTAGAATTTTTTTTCGATTTAGCATCACTTTTATGTGTTTACTAAGGTTATGAATTTTCTTGAGTTTTGGACTGTCGTAAATCGATTTTTTGTACTAAATCGATATTTTGGTCCTATTTGCAATGTTCATCGATAGGCTATGCCTGGATCTAGGTGGATCTAAAAAAATCGATTTATTAGGTGAAGATCGAAATGCCTAACTACTATGCACTCCTGGTGTAATTTTTTTGGTATCTAAGAGACAACAGTCTTACGTCTTGAAGCGATGGAGACATAAGCAGTAAGGTATCTAGTTGACGTATCTAACTGAATCTTGTAATGTCGAAATTTTTTTAAGAGTTAACTCAGCAGGCATTTAGTTCAAATGAATGGAGGGTTTAGGTTCCCGCCGGTAAGGGTGAAATTATGATAAGATGTATCAGTGGTGGAATACAAGGGTGGGGAAAATGGGAGTACCAAAAGAAAATCCGCCAGCCAACGGCAAAATGCGAAAATCCGGACAACCCCACTGGTATCGAACCTGGTTCGCCTTGATTGCAGACGAGTATTCTTGATTACTACACCACTGCGACCCCTCGGAAAGTGTTATCACTATGAGAAAATTACATCAATTAATGAATATTATTAATGAGTAAGTGTGGCATGAATTTCAGTGAACAAGGTTTCTTGTTGAATATTTTGCGCTCCAAAATGCGTCGATTTAAAAGAATTTTAAGTAACTACGTCGTAATGCATGATTGTAATTAATTATTGCTTCCGAAAATTTTAATAGATCTTCGCGAATTGCCATAAACTTTTCAATACCGTTCCGTGTCCTAGGGATGCGATTCCATTACCAACTAATGCTTTCGCAATTTGCCTTTTTAACATGTTTGCTAGTAAAGTCAATGCATAAAGCAGAACTTTTCGTGATATACTATCAATTTTGCTTTCACTTGTTCATAGAATTTTGTAAATAGTGGCACCGTTTTGAAAAGAACCAGAATATTTTTTTAAAACATCTACGTTTTGATATTTTGTGCGAGTATATCTTACATTAAAAGTTGGATCCAGCACGAAATAAAGGCTTAAAAAGTTTCCTATAAATAAATATATATAGGCATGTAAATAATAGGTAGACAGAGATGAGGACACAGTGGATGAAACGTCAAGAATTATTAAAGTTCCCAAGGCGACACTTCCGGATTTTCGGATTATATAGTACAAAAAAAAAAGAGATTAACGAATCACACGAGTGAGCTATGTACAAAAAAAAATTGTGCTAACAATGTGCACGTAATTATTCACATTGTCACAATCCCGGAGCTCTCATACCATGTGGAATCAACAAAACAGAAACAAACAATTAAAATACGTAACCAAAACGAGTGTGTTTGATTTTTCTGTAGAATTTGAGAGGTCATGAGTTTGAACATTTAAAAAACGTGGTGTTGCTTTGCCATTCGTGAATGACGTTCCAGTATCCTTATATAGTATACGCAGGCCTCTGTTCCTAACACATACGCTTCTCCTACCGTTAGTTTGAACTACTTATTTGCAAAATTGTTCATGAAAGGAATAAACATTATTATTAAAGTTCCCATAAAAGCGGATAACCTGCTCATCAGTCATTACCGGTCGAGCAAACGCACAATTTCTTCACGTCGGCATTACCGCCATATTCATGCATTTTACATTCCGCACTCATTATGAGAACGGCTGCGAGCGCGGCATCGATGTTAGGTCGGAGATAAAGACTTGATGGAGTTCGAACACTTGCTGTTGCCCGAGGCTCAGCTCAGACCTCCCATGTCGTGTCCTCTTACATAGCGAACAACCTCGCCGGATGTAAGTTCCCGCAGCACAGTGGGACCTCGGAAACTCGACCTAATGAGGACGACGAAGAGTTTGGGGGAATTAAGGACGAACTTGTAACCACGAACTCAATTACTCGAAGCAAAGAAAAAAACCAACTCAGCTTGTTGTCAGTTATCAATTATATAATACCAACTAGAGTACGAAAAATATTACGTAACACTAAATATAAAATTTTAACTACAAAATGGGAAGTAATCGTCTTTATGTTACAAGTTTTTTAGCTGTAAAATGTATTCAGCAATCATAATTGAAATTTATACTTTGACAAGGCATAATATTTCAATCAGTTGATTGAATAACTGTTATATCAATTGAATATATATTATTTGTTTACCATATGGAATAAATGCGAATTCATTGTTGATTAACTTATGAGAGTGATTACAGAAGCGATAGTAGTACAAGTCAAAAGATTATTATATTTAGAACATATTTTAATAATTTTCTTTGCCTTAACAAGGTCGCATTTTCAAAAATTAATTTCAAACATATGTAATGGCAAAAAATTGATAAATCCAAGATTCCGTCCAACTCCCCCTCCCCCCTTTCCCCCCATAATGTTAATATTTAAACTTACAATATTTTCTTCTTTCAAAATGTGTCCTTATCTGTAAAATATAGTGGTTCTCAGTCCTTTTTATTCTGAAAACATACTTGAACGATAACTCATGTCATTTGACCAGTACGGTCTGTAAAGCTGTTGAGTTTTGCAAAATATCGAATTATCGAGTAAAGGTTTTCCGAAATTCTACTGTATAGCTTTTGTGGAACTCCAGGAAAGCCCAGCGCAAATTACAACATTAAAATAAAAAAATATACGAACTATACATCAAGAAACCTATGCAATGACACAAGATTTTGCAGCTTTATCGAAATGCCGAATATCGACACATTTTCGCAAACCATTTGTGTGTGGCCGCCCCTCAAATTTTCATAAAATTTATTTCGCTACACTGAAAAAAAGGTTGTTAGTGGCTACAAAAACTATTTTATTGATGCTTTCCAAGGCGAAATTTTGTTGCTGGTACAAAACAGATTCTGGTGCCCAATAACAAGTAGATGACTAGTATTAAACCTATTAAGTGTTTTCTAACATATTTGTTTATTGAAAAAGCGTTTATTGGCATCCACCTAATATTTAGTTGACAGCAACAGCATTGCTGTAATCAACAGTAAAACATCTAGCTGCAACTGCAAAACTACATTTCTGCTATATTCTACGCATGCGCTCTGGCATATTCGAAGTGGCCCCCTTCTGTCTGGCCACGACGCCATATTTGCCCGTGTGCGGTTATTTCCATTAGGCTACGAACTAATTCATGAGGGATATTCTTAAGAATTTATGAACGGATTATGTCATTCCTTTATTCCGAGTAAATAAATGTTACATAAATGATTCCAGAAAATTAACTTCCCACGGAGGTGAAGTGAGCTCGCCTTGCCACGTGTACAACTTATTAGATTTACATTATTTTCATGCTCCAGATGACACTTTAACGTTGATATAGGTGGCGTAATGGTAAAACAACTGCAAATAAGAGAAAGAGGCAAACAATCTCAATGTAGAGCTTGCTTGGGTCATTTCCTTAAGAGAGAGAGAGAAGGAAGAGAGAAGAGAGAAGAGAGAGAGAGAGAGACAGAGACAGAGAGAGATAGAGAGAGAGAAAGAGAAGGAAAATACAAATTGATACCTGTAATTCCCGGTCCGTTGGCATCCGTCACGTACAATAATATTTCTCTGTAGCAGATCGAATTTGCGTGGAATCCAGGTGCCGCGAGTGAAAACAGAAATCTACGAGAGTGATCGCATATTGTTTCCTAACGGCTTGGTGAGGTTTTCATATCTTCAGTATTTTATAATAAATGGCCGCTCTAAGATCAGATGTTGAGTTGAGAAGTTTTGATCAGCGCTCAACAGCGAGGCCTTGATCGCAGGAGAGGGTGACGAGGTAAGGATGGAAGAGCAGCGGAACGCAAGCGCGGGAAAAAGGGGAGTGTCGCGAGAAAACCCTCCGGCTGACCGCAACGTCCGACCGCGTTTCCCACGTGCGAAAGTTCGGGTGGCCCCGCCGGGAATCGAACCCGGATCGCCTCGCTGGGAGGCGAGCAGCCTGACTACTGCACAACCGCGGCCCCAGCCTTGAATATCAGATAGCATAATAACGGTATTGGCGGCTTTACTAGGCTTGGGCAAGATGGCCGCAATTGACCATACTGTAGTTATATTTAGGGGCTGGACTTTAAACAACGCGGTGAGCCTTTTAAGGCCGCCGCCGAACCCTCATACGCCACCGGATGGCATTTAGTGTTGTGAGATCGGAAGCCGAAACTCCCATAACTCACTAGGTGTTTGTGAAGCAAAAGCACCGTGACACTTTCTCAAATCATTGGGTCGGTGGCAGGGGCAGTGTAATGTGGGGCTTTGGGCACCGGGCCCTTATTTAGGCGAGTTAGCCTTTTAAGGCTCCCGCCTACCTGGCTCTTGAACCGCCTTGCAGAGAGTTTGAAATACTCGTTTTTCTACGAAACTATTAAACGTGCGTTCAATGTTCAGATCTACAAAAAGAACACACACTTCAGACGAGGACTGTCAAGTGCTTTCAAGACGTCACGCACATTACAAACACATCATTCCAGTTTACTCCAAAAAGGCTAAAAAANAGGTATTTTCAAAGAGTTGCATTTCAAAATATACGCGTCGGATACATACAGTACAAAACTACTCGAGCGCCGTGCATTGAACCTTCCTACAGACTTTACATTAATAAAATAATAGACTTACCGCTGAAAGTCCCATAGGTACACGCAGTGCGACGAGAACACAGTACGCCAGTTCAGAGCCTTGTGCTTAGCGGCGATGGCGCACTAGATGCGCGTGGCAGTGTCGCCCTTATCACACCTGCGCTTCTCGGCCTCAAACGCTGAAAAACAGCTCCAGGTAGGCGAGAGTTCGTAGCAAAATAGTTTCTGTCATATCAGTAATTTGCGCGTACAACCGTGTTTCAATATATAAATATTCTACAAAAAATTTTGTTACCTTAGGAAAGATAATTTTGTTCTATTACATAAATAAAAAAATTAAATAGTAAAATAAAACTGTTAAAAATTACATTTATAGAGCGTGGCTTTGCAGTATTTTTTTTTAATTGGGAAGAGGACAATACAGAGTAGTACCTGCAATTCAATTCGCTGTTTTACATCGCGTGTTGCATATGTAATTTTCTAGAGATTCACGTACTCTGACTGCACATAGGTCGTCTCGTATGTTGCTTCCTAACGGCCTGGCATGACGTCGTGGAGTTTGAAAATTTTGCTAGGTATGCCCCTTTAGTGGTGTTGCACGACAGGCCGATATAATAACGCAATGTTATGTCCCTTCTTGACTCAAGTCTTCGTCGGGTTTCGCGGTTTCACATTTTCCTTGTCATTTCTCCTCGTTGTCAGTCGGGGGAAATATCCACACAGCCAGCGAATTTTCAGCCACTGCCAGCACGAGTCGAACTCATTTAACCTTGAACGTACCGGTCAAGATACAAGAGTACGGAAGGAAGAAAGAGACGGCACTATTTCGTGACGCTCTCCTCCTTATTTGCAATGGAATCTGCCCAAGTGAGTCAAGGAAGAAAGGTAATTATTGTACGATTGTAGTACCAACCACACCAACCCTCCAAAAAAAAAAACCTACAATCATTTAAATATCACGCATTAGGTTTCGTACTTGAAAATTGATCTCGTAGGCCAACTTTAAGCTTGCTTGCCAAACAGCGCAGTCTTTACCCGCTATTTAGCTTTTTTTTTGCTAATTTATATTTTAGAAAAACCTGTTTTACGTTGGTATGGTTGGACTGTGTCCATTGCTGACCATGAGACTAAATAAAATAAAAACACTCACTTAACTCAGCAAGACAAAAAAAAATTTACAACACCACAGACAGTTAATGATGCAAAACTGTTTCTTTGTCAATAGAAAACACACACACATATATACTATTAAAAAGACAAAAATACGGACGAAAAACTTGTTATTACAAAACAGGACGGAAAACAAAAGCAAAGTAAAAGAAAGGACTACACGATGACAAAAACGAAAACGCGACACAAGTGAACAAACAGTACAAAAGCAATATCAGTGGACACAGCTGACCAATAAAAACTAAAAAAACACACACAAAAATAGAACGAAAACCACAATGAAACACAAGTTAGAAAAAAAATATTCGTTTTCAGATAATGAACACAAATAATTCAAGACCGCCCGAGGAGAAGGACTAGTACCTGACCACTGTATACCCCGTGAAGGGTTTACCGCAGTCAAAGTACAGCCTCCCGTATGTGCGAGCGGCATCCTTATAGATCTTGAACGGGTCAAATTCTTCCCCCCTTCTCCAGAAGCACTCCTTGAGCAAGCTCAGAAGCGCCTCCGTGTTCGTAGGCAGACCCACCTGGGCGACGGTGAGCCTGTCGACGCACTCCATGTGGGGGAAGAGGATCTTCTCTCCCCTGTCCATAGACCTAACCAGTAGGGCTACTGCTGCCATCAGGATCGGTGGTTCTTCCAGTCTCGAGAGTTGGGCTCCTCGTACGACCTCGTCGTAGAGTTCCCACGGTTCTTTCGGGTGGGCTCCCAAGGGCCAGGCTTGTACTGAGGCATCGATAGTGTTCCTATCCGATGGCCAGTCGATGGTAAAAATCCTATCAGTTTGGGAAACCATTTCGTTTCTCCTTACCTTAGCTTGGAGGAGAGAGACTTCTCTGTCTGCTATTTCCTGATTTACCTCTTCCGTGTCTCTCGCCTCGACTACTCTTGGTTTCCTGATAGCATGCTCTGCTCTTCGCCTCTGGTCCCTTAGGAGTTTGGTCATGTTGCGAGCAACATGAGCATATCCCTCCCTTACATACAACTCGTCCTTCGAAACGTATAACTGGCTTTCTTTGGAGGTTTCCTTTGAGAATTAATCCATTCATTTTCTCAACCGAGAACTTCAATTTGAAGTTCTCAGCCCAGGTGGTAATCTTTTCCAGGGCACTTTCCGTTTTTTCCTCCAATTCTCGCCGTGACCATGCTGGTATGAGCAGGAGTCCATCGTCTGCATATCCATAGATCACGCAGCCATCCGGGAGGGTTAGCCGCAGCAATCCTTCGAATATGATATTCCACAATATCGGGCCAAGGACGGATCCCTGAGGACAACCTTTCGTTAGCACTTTAAACTCAGTGTGTTCCCCCAGTCTGAGTTGGCATGTTCTTTCATTCAAGAAATCTTTGATGAGTCCGTATAAGTTCTTGGGGCACTCCAACAAGCGTAGTTGCCACAGAATTTGCGGCCACCACGCATTGTCAAATGCTCCCGAGATATCCAGTGATATTGCCAAGACATACTTGTGTTCGTATTGTCTTACCTGGTTCACCATGTCTATTATGGCCTTCTCAGTACTTTTCCCTTTGATAAATCCATACTGTCATGCGTGAATACCTTGGACTACGTCCAGGTACTCCATGAGCCGTCTGTTCACCAGACGCTCCAAGACTTTCCCCATCACAGATAGTAGCTTGATGGGGAGGTACGACTTGGCCATTCTCGGGTTTTTCCCGGCACCTTTAAAGATGACTTTAAGAAGCCCTCTCTTCCAGCACTCGGGAAATACTCCTGTTCCCAGACAATGGTTGAACATGTCAAGCAATTCTGTTTTCATTCTTGGATATGCTCGGAGCAGCATTTCCCCTGTCAGGCCATCCATACCTGGGGCTTTCTTGAGTTTGACTCTACGGACTATCAGATTCAGTTCATCCAAGTGAAACGGTGCCGTGTCCTCTGTCCTGACCTCCAGTACTGCGTTTTCTCTAATTTCCCTATGGTAATCACTCTCCCCTATCTGAGAGTCGTCAGGCAACAAGACTTCCATCAAGTGCCTGGCATTTTCCTCGAGGGACTGCAGTAATATTCCATCCGACTCGAGAGCTGGAAGCTCCTCATTTCTCCTGATTTTACCTGACACCATCCGGTAGACCAGGCCCCATGGGTCCTCATTTCCCCTTTCTGTGACAAGCGTTCTCCACGCTTGCTGCCTCTTTTTCCGAAGCGTTCGCCGGTAGTCCCCTCTAAGAACATTGTACCGCTGGACTGCTCTAGCTCTGAGATCTGGTTGATAAGTTCTCTTGAAATTCTTTCTGGCTTTCTTAACTTCCTTTCGCATCCCTTCCAATTCATCATCCCACCAGGGGTGATGAGGGACTTTCCTGGTGACCTGAGGAATTGCTTCCTTACAGGCCACCATAATGCAATCAACCAGATTCTCAGCCCTTTGGTTTGTAGACATACTGTTCTGTTCTCGTCTGTACTTGTCCAGATTTCTCAGCAGCACTTTGTCAAAAAGGGTCCAATTGGCTCTCGCAGTTATAAATCTTGGGCGCTCTGGTCCGTTTCCCTCACCTCCTTTCATCCGGATGGTGAACAGTATCATCTTGTGGTCACTATCTACCTCGTCAGAGACTCTCCAGTCCCCAATACTTCCGAGAGCATGCGCTGTAGCTACTGTCACGTCAAGATACGATTCAGTATCGTGGGCTGGCGACCGGTATGTCGCCTGATGACCTGGTGAATTTACAACCTGCAGATTTTTCTCGGTCAGGTACCTGTTTACCTCCTCTCCTCGGTCGTCCGTCTTAGGGGAATTCCACAGTTCTGATTTGGAATTGATATCCGCGCCGAAAATGATTCTCCTTTCCTTGGCTCTTTGGATGATCACCTCCCATTGAGAGAGGTGCCGATCAAGTGGGTCACTTGGTTGGAAGTATGACGATACAATCGTCACACTCACTCCCCCCATCTCCAGTTTCAGACACGCATGATGCGTGTTTGATAGAGCCTCCAGCGGGATATAGCATACCTTGGGATTTCTAACCCAAATAGCAGCCATCGGTGTGTCCCCAAACAAGACAAAACGACCAGGAAGACTTGGTATTTTCCCATGAAGCAGGTAGGGCTCCTGCATCATTACCAGATCCAGATTTTGCTCCTGTCCGATTCGATGCAGTTCCATTGTGGGAACTGCTGCCCTTTGCAGGTTAATTTGCCCGACGTGTAGCAGCGCATGACGCTCAGTCATACTGGGTTCTTTCGAGCTCTAGCGCGAGCATTCTCTGGTGAACAGGGCAGTCCGGAGAACCGACCTTGTGATATATTTCCCTTTTCTTATCCCTTTGACAGTTAGAGCACTTTGCAGGTTCGGCCTGTTTGGCACATTCGCTGTACTTGTGTCCGATCTCGGCACAACCTGAGCAGACTAGGGGTGACTTGCATTTGTCCTTAACGTGGCCATAGCCTTGGCATCGAAAGCATCTGGCGGGTACAAGATAATCACGTACCTTACATCTCTGAAACCCTATATAAAGGAACTCCTCTGCTATGAGCATGCGTCTGAGTGCAGGTGTTGTCTCAAGGATAACGTTGACTTTGTCCTTATTACTCCTGGGGCCAGTTCTGAACCTGACTGTGGCGTTTCGGGTGAACTCCTCTTTTCCTATCCTCGACTCTCTGAAGTTCTGGTCACACAAAGTTTCCAGAAACTCCGGGGTGTCGTATTCTCGGGGCACATCGAATATTATAACCTTTGGTCCCCTTCTCTTAGGATCCTCCACCCTCAGTCCAAGTTCTTCCATCCGCTTGAGATTTTTAAGCTTGAGGAGAGTCTCCTCGTCCTCAGCCTAGCAACACACCGCCCTTCCCGACCTGTCTCACATTCCTTATCTTTAGATGTTCCTTCACAGGGTCCAGAGATTTTAACTTACCCCTTGTCTCCTCAGACTTGCCCTCGCCTTCTTTAGGGTATATAAAAACTGTTTTCCGTGCACCTACCCTGCGACCCTGTACCACCTGCCGCTCCTCAGGCGGGTCAGAGGTCTTTGTTTCCTTGCTTTTGTTCTCTCTCTGTTCCCTGACTATGTAGGAGAAAGAGATCCCCTTTGTCTTTGAACCAAGTACAACTTGTGGGGTTTCTGGGGCAACTCTTTCCAGGGTTAGTACTTTTTCTTTTAATCCCTTATTTTCAGCATGCAGTGTGCTGTTCTTCAGCAACTGCATGTCCAAGAGTGCCTTGAGTCTCATGATCTTAGGGAGTAAGANGAGAAAGAGAGCCCCTTTGTCTTTGAACCAAGTACAACTTGTGGGGTTTCTGGGGCAACTCTTTCCAGGGTTAGTACTTTTTCTTTTAATCCCTTATTTTCAGCATGCAGTGTGCTGTTCTTCAGCAACTGCATGTCCAAGAGTGCCTTGAGTCTCATGATCTTAGGGAGTAAGAAGTTGCCACATTCCTTTGTAACTTTCTTTTTATCGTCCGTGATATACTCCGTGATGTTCTCCAACATCTGGGACGCTTCAGTCTGGATATATTCATAGTCTATTTCTCCCTCTGGTTCTGTTTCTGTTTCTGGCTTTGTGCTCTCTTCGGGGTCACCACTCCCGATTTTTTCTGCATGTTANGCTCTCTTCGGGGTCACCACTCCCGATTTTTTCTGCCTGTTCTTGTTGGGATGAGGTGCCAGCGTCGCCCACGCTGCAACTCTCGTAACTTTCTTGCACTGTTTTTATCATGATTTTCGCCTCTTGTCCCCAAACAAGAGGGTACACCTTGCGGATCCAGTCCGCCTCCTCCTTGGAAGGAGACAGTACCTGGTCCCAGACTGTCTCGCCATCCAACAACCTGTGAAGGTTATAGATGGCTTTGCTCTGTTCAATCTTTGATTTCTGGGTAGCTGTTCCTAAAAACAGCTTTCTTTCCGGTAGATGACCTCCATATGCCTTTTCTGGAGGAGACTGGTACAGAGCGTACCAAGGCTCTCTTGATGGTGCCATTTTAAACTTCCTAAACAAGCAAAACAGAAGAAAAGGGGCCAGAGAGTTCACTAACGCCAAGCCAGAACGATCGCAGACAAGACAGAATAATGGCGCGAAGACGCCACAAAACTGCTTGAGTATCAAAACATCAGATTAAGAAGTATTGCAGCAAGTTGACGGGGCATTCACACAAGACGCCCGATCAGCGAAGATGCTGATCCAAGAGCATTTCAGGGTAGCAACACAAAAACCGAAACAGCCCGCCTCCAAAGCAATAAGGGAACCAATGGGAGCAAAGTTCGTCGTGGTCACGTGGTGGGGCGAGAAGTGTGAAATAGACGTCAACGACCAGGACCGGCGTCGTCTACTACGAACTTCAGACCAGACAGCGGCTGTTCCTTGGGCTGCTTCCGTGAGGGGGTCCGGGTGAGAGACTGGGGTAAGTTCCCTTCCTTTATATGTGATCCTCCTTCTTAAATCTCACTTCCGTTGGACTTAACTTTAATTGAATACCATTGTATACTCTTCCAACTTTAGAGTAAGTGAAGTCTTTATTAATCATTTCAAACAATTCTTTTAATTATCTGAGCTTGACCTTTCCTAAGAGTGTTATGAGCCACCCAGGCTCATAACAACGTGCAATCTGACGCGTGTGTGTTCGCGCGCGTGCGTGTGTGTCCGTCCAGTGTATATACTTTGTGTGCTGTAATTTTACTTATGTTGCTTGTCCAATACCTTTGTACAGCTACGTATCGAAAAAAGATACTACGGGCGCAATAAAGCAAACAAACAAGAGGCTGGCGCCAATACTGACAGCATATTTTACCCGATTGTTGGCGTTGACTGCAGCTGGCACACCATTTTATTATTAACTCCTATCAGTGCCACAGGTCAAGATAAATTCTTCTCGTAGGTTCCATCGTATAAGTTATCGAAAGGAATTCGCAAGTACGTGTCAGACCAACAATACCCTCTTTTGCAGCACCTGCATCGAAAAATTAAGGCGTGAGTTTAAGAGGTTAAGAAGTCCTAAGCGGACGAAATTTTTTTTTCTTTCGGACTGTAAGATCGAGAAGCACTGTAGAGATAAGGGCTACGTTGTTACGTGCATCTAGCCGTGGCCGCCGAGACTTCAAACCTTACAACTTACAACCTCTTCGAGCCAAGCCAACGACGACACGACTAAAGGGCGATCACAAGTGGCCAACATGGCTGGCAGTTTAGTTAGTTTAGGCACGTGGATTTTCGTTTTTTTTTAAAATTAAAACTGTGGCGCCTGTGTAATAATACACTGCGGTGTTTTACTTGTGTGTTCTTCGGTGTCGCGGAAATCACTCTGATTGGCTAAAAAGTGCGCATCATAAATTTTTTCTGATAATCGCTAAGTAAGTAAATTCCTGGGGTGAACGCTGCTTTGCGAAAGAACTTCGTGCATATAAAGTTTTTACGTGAAAGTAAATCTTCGTCTATCATCTTTATAGAATTTCAGTAAAAAAAGAAAAATACGTTCAAGTAACATTATTATTATTGCAGTGCGGGGTTTAGTTAACTAGCATGAGCGATGGCAAAGGAAGGTTTTTTTCTCTGTCTTATACCGAAGCTTATGCAGTTAACACAAAGGCAGTTTTTTGGCAGAATTTTGAGTTTAAATAAAACCGATTTCAGTGACATTGGAAGTATTTGAAATTCTTCATTAGTTAGTTCCTACAAATTATTTCAAACAGCATAGTTGTTTTAAGAAATATAAGATTCGTTCCATAGATGTAAGATTTTCNAAAAAAAAAAAAAAAAAAAAAAAAAAAAAAAAAAAAAAAAAAAAAAAAAAAAAAAAAACCCCATTATTATTGTTTATACATTCAGCGAATGCATAATTGGGTCATATTTCTGAACAACGCCTTTTCTTGCTTGAAAATAGCAACAGGGTAAATACAACAAAAATTAAGAACCGGCCTACAGCTAGTTAATATATTTCGATAATGTAACATTCTTAACTATTGCTTACAAATGGCAACAGATTGAAAGAATAGAAAAATGTGCGTTGTTAAGTACTGCCTATTTTGTCGTACTGTATTGCTACATATTTCAAAACATCGCCGCGCAGTGATTGCATTGCTCTCCGCCAGTGACGTCACAAAGAGTTTGTAAGGGCTTATAATCGCGGTGGTCGCGATCTAGCGCCAGTGAGCGCAAGGCTGTAGACCGGTGCGTCGTCTTCTCGTCGACCTGCGTGTATCTATGGGACTTTTAACTGTGATCCTATAGCTTTGCTGGTGGGAAGTATGTGGTAAGGTTCGGTGCAAGGCCCTCAAAAATTTCTATACTTAACTGACGCTCTGAGGGGGTGTTTCTGATATGCGTGACATCTTTGAACGTACTGCGAAGTCCTAGTCTGAAGTGCGTGTTCTTTTCGTAGATCAGCACATTCGACGCACGTTTAATTTTTTTTTCGTGGGAAAACACTCTACGGTCTATTCGCGGGTACTTTTTCAACATTTCCGAAGCCCTACTAAAGCTCTACTTCCAGGATATTCATTCGCCTCATGCAAACAAAGATTAACCAAAGTCTAGAAAATTACACGGAAGGGACAACGGACCACATTCGTGCACAAACAAATTTAATCATATTCTGCGTAAATAACTATTTTTTACTAGGCATTACCAATCCACTTATTTTCTCACTGTTATTATTTGTATTGATTTTATAACAAACGTTATCATCTATAGTTAAAATAAAAATAAATGTTCAATTTAATAAATAAAAATGAGGTTATTTTATGTTTACAGAAGAACAAAAAGCTTGTGATACACGGCATATTTAGCAAACAGCCATACGTGGGGTGATTTTTCAAGGGTTTCCCTCAAAAGTGTGAAGAAACCAAGAATAGAGAGGTCGTAAAAGGGACGAGGGACTTCCCACCAAAGCGCAATACTTGCATGCGCGCCCCGCGGAGTCGCTGTGCTCCGGATCGCTATCTCTACGGTGTTTGCCCCCGCCGGCTATCTGCCCGCCACCATCGGCCGATATCCCCAGACTGTTCCGGGCGCCCGGAGCCGCGGCAATTAGTCCCCCTCAGTCCCCAGATCGAGATGCACGACGGCCGATATAAGAGGTTGGAGGGGAGAGAGGCGGGCCAGCGGCGTTACAATCGGCCCTCAGCATCGCGGTCGTCGGGACCTCCCACCCGGACTTCCCCAGTCTGCCAGGGCGTCTGCCCGTCGTCAAAACTGACGTCTGCAAGCTGTCTGCCTCTGAGGCGGGGTGGGGTCTCCGTGGACCAGGTGGCGACGGGCTGGCGCCAAGCGTGAAGCTCGATCCACATTTACGAGTGGAGAGATTTGGGTGCTCTTAACAACGTGGCCTTAAGAGCCAACGAGGGTGACACGAGGTGAGAATGAGGGCAGCGCCGGAATGCAAGGGTGGGGGGAACGGGAGATTCCCTAGAAAACCCCGACGACCAGCGGCATCGTCCGGCACGATTCCAAAGTGCGAAAATCCGTTACTAGACCCGCCGGTAATCGAACTCGGTTCGCCTTGGTGGGATGGTAGTAGTCTGGCCACTACACCACTGCGGCCCCTAGCCGAACAGACGCTTATTCGACACTACGGTAAATCTGCTTCCCCATTCGCCATTAGGGTAACCTGCCGGACGGCCTTGTCCGAAGACCTACTGGAGTATAACAGGAAATGCGTCAGGAATGTCCCTGTGGGCAAGGATTGAGATACACTATATCACCGCGCAGGAGCATTCAGCTAACTTTTCAGCTGACCAGCTCCAAGCCCTGAAAGGATACTGCGATGAGCTGTCTGCTTCCTTCTTACATCCATCTGGGACCCTCACGCCCAGATGAACCCGTGGTCCGGCCGAGACACCACCCAACCTCTACTGTCTCTCGGGGCCACGGTGTCTGAGTGGTTAGACTGCTCGTCTCCCACCAAGTGGAACCTGGTTCAATTCCCGACCGGTTCACTCCGGATTTTCGCAAGTGGGACGATGCCGATGGTCAGCGGGTTTTCTCGGGGATCTCCCGTTTTACCCGACCTTTCATTCTGGCACTGCTCCACACTCACCTCACTTCACCCTCATCGGTTCTCAAGACCCCGGTGTTAATAGCCACCCAAATCTCTTCATACTCGCTCTACTGTGTCTCCAGGACAGCGCCGGAGCTGTGTCGCCGCTCACTGCGTCGACCCTTCTCACGGGAGAGTACCCACCAGGCCTCCTTCAGCTTGCGAAGAACGGTTAGCAGTGAACAGAACATGTGGTTGTTGACGTTGTTATAGAGGGCACAGATTGATCGACACGTAGTGCCACGGGTTTTGAACCAAGGCTGCTCCTTCTGTACCTGAGCCTTTTCGGAATAACAAGATACGTCTTTCTGAGCAGTTAAGGAGAGTGCACCTCAGAATTTCCCATAAACATTCAGGAATGTATTAAGGCCACTTCAGGCTGTGAATTCACATCAGGCTGTTAGATGTGTGTGCACTCCCCCACCAGACATTTATCCATAACCACATAGTTATTTGAGCTTGGTCAGAGCTCTAATTGACAGCAGTTGAATGCTGTCAATAGAAAGAGATCACGCCCTTTCCAATCGCAGTGGGTGGATGTTCTCCACCCAAGGGTGGTTCTACCTCACCTGTCAACAGCAGTATTCGGAGTTGAATCCTTACGTGCTAACTTTATTGGGTCGAGGACTATCCACCTCTACGAAACTAGCGTGCACCTACCTTTAAACCATCATACTTGGTGAATACACCATAGATATACACCTTCGTACCAGGGCAATTTGCAAACACCTGCGGCGAAAGAATGCCAAGACGACCATTTTACCCAAGGACACATCGACACGGGCCTACGGGAACAAAACAAGTTATGGGCAGTTTCGCCACGAAGGCGGAAGGTAAGCCAAGACGAAGACATCATACATAATCGTCAATAAAGGCACACCGCACCGGGAAAGGCTGTCTGTCTGTGGCCAGCCGCCGAAACGAGATGATGTCCCGCCGACGTGCTCGACCGCCGTTTGCGTAATGATGACCAGCCTACGTCGACGATTCTGCAGAAGGTGTGTGACAATGTATGAACATCAATATCAAGTTAAAATGTGGCACTAATCTAAGGTAATATCCCTTCGCATGGTTACAATAAATGTCATTATATTAAAACGCTGTAAAGTAGACATATAACTATGGATATAATCTTGTACCTCACGCGTTGCGTGTATGAATCTAACCGACTCACAGTCTAAAATACGAAATTAATGGTTTGTATACGCTGTTCACGGTAAAGTGAGCACTTTGACGCCCTAGTATGTTTTCCCTTTCAGCCACTTCTTAATTATTTAACCATTTTTTTTATAAATATTGCCACGTAAGTAATGAACACAGTTTGTATATTCCACAGCACTCGAAAGTTAACTTCTATGGCTAAAATAAAATATATTTATTGACTATTATTCCAAATGAGAAGGCTTTAAAAAGGTTCTCACTTTACCGGCAATAGCCTATTGTTACAATTGTATCAAACCGCAACAACGTGTAAGCATATGTCTCTACATTATCTTGCTATTTGGTAGCAGAATGTTTACGATTACGCTGTTTCGCTCTTTATCGTTAACACCAAGATGTCAAAAGAAGCGAATAACAACAAATCAGAATCTGTTGCCTTTCTGCTGCATTTTATTAATTTTACTGTAGTACGAATTTCTAGTAAATGATTTTCAGGAGAATGAATTTTATTTTATACTTAACACTCTATTGCTATCTATCCGATCATTTCCAAACTGGTCTGATCGCTTTATTCATGCGTCGGTCAAGTGAAACTGTGTAATTATCAGAAGAAATGTAAATATATGCAGGTAGGCGCAGTTACATTTTTCAAACGTTGGTTTCCAAACTGCTCAATTAACATAGCCTAAACATAAGTTTTTATATGTTTCAAGTGCCACAGTAATAAAATCTTGCCTGTGGCAAAGAGGCTGCGGTGGTTTAGCGGTTAGACTGCTCGCCTCCCACCAAGCCGAACCAGGCACAATCCCTTTAACGGTTCACTCCGGATTTTCGCAAAAGGAATCGTACCGGACGATGCCGCTGGTCGGCGGGTTTTCTCGGGGATCTCGAGTTTCCCCCCGTTCTTTCCTTCCGACACTGCTTCATATCCACCTCGCTTCACTCTCATTGGCTATCAAGACCACGATGTTAAGAGCCGCCCAAATCTCTTCGCTCGTGACGGTGGCAAATACTTATTTAAAACTATCTGTGGAGGTTGTCACCTGAATATCTTAAAGTTTAATAGTAAGCGACAACGAAATAGAGAAATATTGTATAAAAATTTGCTTATGAATTTCTTTAATGGAAAAATAATAGACGATATTCGTTCACATTATTTTATTTACCACGTACGTACCGATTAACCAGTGCACAGAAATAATGTAATAAAATATATTCGGTTGAATAACATAACTGAGAGAACAAATATTGAAAAAAATTTTTATTCACGTTTGTGTTTGTTACTAGGAGAAACGCAAGCGTAGTACAAACCGTACAGTAAAAATTCAGGGAAATATCAAACGGCGAACCTTCCCGGACATGAAATGGAAAGTATTTAAACCGAAATGATACTACTAAATGACTGGTTATTGACACTAACGTCGTTAAATTTTTTTTACTCATCTCACCTACTTAATATTTGGCCTTTTGCGGAATTGCAATTACAAGATCCTTTCGCGTGAAAACTGTGTTAGAGATCCCATTAAAAAGCTTCCAGACTTACGACTCCTGTGGAATGATGAAGAGGTACGTCTAACGACGTCCATTTTTTTGTAATAAATTAATGGGCCATTGTTACGAGACTGTCTGAAAGGAAAATGACAAACGTAATTATAATTTTTTTTTTACCGTCGCGCGTTCCTCAGCTCTGAAATAATTATGTAATAAACTTTTACGATGCCATCCACGCCACAAACGTGGTAAATTACTCACTTCCTTAGCTCGCAGGCAACGGGGCGTGATTACTATTTCAGTTGTTTTTTTTTTCTTCCTTTGAAAATTTTATTTTATTCGCGATATTCTAAGATCTGCCCGCAGTACCGTAAAAAGTACTGAGGATCGAGAAACTCTTTGCTGTGTTTAAGAACTTTATGATGTTAAAAAACATTGCGACACAATACACGTCGCTCGAGGGAACGCATCTCAATCCAGAGACATAATCGACTGGTCATAAATTTGTCTACAAATCCATGTCCTGGTATATAATTCCCGGTGATCGTGCCAATTATGTGAATTGTCTTCCACGTTTTACTGCACTCTCTCGGCTTCCCGCGTCATTACATTTTCCAATCCTAAGAATTTACACACACCTACTGCCATATGCTATTCACTGTAAAGTAATCATTTTTGAAAGCCGTCTCATTTGGAATTATAGTCAGTAAATATATATTATTTTAGCCTTATATGTTAACCTATGAGTGGAGTGGAATATACACACTGTGTTTATTACTTACATGGTAATATTTATTTAAAAAGATTCTTAAAGGATAAAAAAATGTCTGAAATGGAAAAGTAACTAGGGTCTTAAAAGTGCTCACTTCACAGTGGACAGCCTATATTTCTGCCTATACCTACTATCCACGGATAGGAAAATAGTTTGCTGAAACACTGTAAAAACGGAACTCTGAATTGGTTTTACAAGAACGGAGAGTCGTAATCTCATCTCCCAAAAATCTCGCAAGGCATAAAAATAAGAGGAACACAGAGTCTCCATGCAAAAATAAACAAAAGTACACAATTTCATACATGTATGATATTTCAAATATTCATGTCTAAATATTACGGACAAATTTCTCAAAATGTGGAGTACAGAAACACGTTGTATGNATGATATTTCAAATATTCATGTCTAAATATTACGGACAAATTTCTCAAAATGTGGAGTACAGAAACACGTTGTATGACGGAGCTTCCCTTCCGCAAATCTCTATGCATAAACTTGAGCGTCCCGACTGAATAACTCACTGACTCATCAACGCACAGTCTAAACCGCTGGTCGCAAAAGCATGAAAATAAACGGGTTGCTCTCCTTTAGGGCACAGGCACCCACAACGCCTGAGAATCTGAAAAGGGGTAAAACGTGTTTCCGTGGACTCCTCAATATATCATTGACCACATAATATATCGTTATGATCTTTGCTTTAGAAGGTTGCATACATAAATGTCTAGAAATTAATTTTGATATATTTTGAATGTCATCTAATAGGGTGAAAAACGGTCAATTTGTTTTTTTTTTTTTTCATAATGAGAACTCCTCAATCGCTCATTAGATATATTTGGGCTCTTTGTTTTAAAAACTTGCCTACACGAATGCCTAAAAATTAAAGTTAGGGTACCTAAGAAGGCGAAAAAGGGTCAAATGTGTTTTTAAGGGCTACTCAATAGCTTATTAACAAGATAGAGTGTCACTACGCTCTATGCTCCCAAATGTTGGCTACATAAATATTAAATAATTATAGAATTTTTCGAAAAACAACCCCTGAGAGCGGAAAAGGGGTCAAATGATATTTAGAGTACTTCTAAGTAGTTAATTAACCCAATACGATATAGTTATGTCATTTACTTAAAATTTTGGCTACATAAACACCTAAAAATTAAATGTCAGGATTTTTCGAAATTCTACTCCTAGTAAGGTGAAAAATGTCGTTATGCTCTTTGCTGTGAAAGGTTGGCCACATAAATACGTAAAAACTTCTTTCCATATTTTTTATGAATTCAAACCACAACGAAAATCAAACGGGATGAAACTTGTTTTCGATTACATGTTACCTACATACAGTACGCCGTTTCCAAGCGTGTAACTTTCAAACCAGCATATTTTACTAAACGCTCTGAAATTATAAAACAATGAATACAAAAGAACCTTTCATCATCCTGTGAAACAAAAATTTTCGTTTCCCTTACAGTAGCAGACAAAATTTCTCAGAATTGAGCAGGATCGATGATTTAATACCTTAATTTCATAACTTGCATAGTCAGTGAATAATATTGCGCTACGTGATTTTAATGGGATGCATAAATCACGCTATGTCCAGTGGTTTATAATTTTTTTAATGAAATTTTGGATGAAGACTGAATGAGGATATAGGGCAGCTGCACAGTTACCAGTCTTTGTGTTGCAACATTTAATTGGTTTCTTACAAACAGAACTGTCAGGACGATAAACTTGCGAATCCAGAGAACTTTCAAAATCACGTGTTAAAACAATGACGAGGACATTTGTTCATAAATGGTTCCAATTTAACGTTACTTGAATATATTCCAGTAGCGTTAATACTACAAATGCTCAGAAGGTGGTAATCAGTTTGTCCAAACTTTACTTTATAGTTCTGTAGTTAATGATATATTTATTTGGCTGTAGAGTAAACAAAAACACACACACACACACATATATATATGTGTGTGTGTGTGTGTGTGTAAAATTACACCGACATCAGTGGAGACACTACTGCCACAAACATTTAGTGTAAGATTACACAAATTTTTTTACTGTGCTGGTTAATGCCTAGTAAGAGATAGTTCTCACACAAAATATTATTATTAAACTGAGTGCGCAAGATTGCAGCGCGTTCTCTCTTTGGTGTAAATTTCTAGACCTGGCTGGGCTCTGTTTACGCATGTGGCGGAGGAATAGCCTGAAAGTAGATCTTAAGCAGGGTTTCAGAAAGTTGGAAATAGCAAGAATGGACTAAAGGCATGTGCGTGTGTTGGTGTGTTCATGTGTGAATACAGAACGTTCTGCGACTCAACCAACATACTTCGGCAGCGTATTATAAAGATCATTGGTAACAAAAATAGTCATATATGTATATAATTAGGCTATGCAGCCCCATTTCAGAGTTACAGGGACGTAAATGTAGTAAAAACACAAATTGGAGATACTGAATATCTTTAATGAAATTGATTTTATTCACGTTGAACGTCTCACAGAAGCTGTTCAAAATGTGCACAATCCGACCGTAATCAGACTGCGGTACGTTGGTTGTACCACGCCGTGTTCCCAGTGCATGCCTGCAAGTCCATATCTGAGTTGATTACTGGCGTCGGTTATCGCCTGCAGCAACTGGTCTCGGTGTGCCTGGTCACCGTCCGCTGTAAACCCTACTCTTCAGGCAGCCCCCAGAAGAAGTCCGGAGAGCGCGCCGGCCATGGGACTGTCCCGCCTCTTCCGATCCACCTGCGCGGATACTCAGCTGCTGCACCACGCCCATTTCCGTCACAGTATCCGTATACAAACACCACGCCTGCGCACTCTACACGTGTGGACATTCCTGGCATTGTTCCACGACCACTCGCCTCGACACACTAACAAAGACTGGTCACGCCAGCCGGTGTCTACTTACTGTCAGATTGGGTACATTTTGAACAGCTTGTGCGGGACTTACAACGTGAATGTAGGCAATTGCATTAAATATATTCAGTAATTTCCATTTGTGTGTTCATTGCATTTACGGCCCTGGAACTCTGAAATGGGGCTGCGAAGCCTACTTGTGTATATTATTTTTTTGTTGCCGATGATCTGTATGATACGCTGGCTGCCGAAGTATGTCGGTTGAGTCGCGGAACATTCTGTACGTGCTGCCAGCGGCTGCGTCTTACTATAATAGCTACAGCATATACGCGCATGCGCACAACGTTGCCGCACAGCTGGTCCAAGCCGAAAGGAGCGCATCGACTTGTCTGCACCGAAGGTTGTACACATTGGAACCACACAGACATACTCTGTTCTGAAAGGCGGTTGTATCTGTTGTGGAGGAGGGAGGGGGGAGTTTGAAGAACGTAGGTAGAACTCGCATTGGATTTAGTGTGTTTCGATGGAGAAAAAATAATCAATGAAAAGTTAATGAGCAGCAGCAATCTACTTTTGGAATTTTCCTTGAACTTTTCCAGCAGCTGTAACACATGACATTTTAATTATTATTTTTATTATTTTTATGAAATAGGTTTGTGATAACAGACGTTTATAATTTGAGAGTATACATTTGTTTAACTAACCTACAAACAATAATTGTCTGCCGTACGAATTGTTTCTTTCTTTTGACATTGTTTTTCATGTAGGTTAGAATTGTATCAGTCAGCTGAACAGTCAGTCTCGTTTGTTTACACTTAATATAAATATATTTTGTTAAAATCAGAACTGGTAAAGAATTTAATTTCTCCTTGAGGGAGATTTTTTTCAACATTTAGTTATTTGCAAATGTTTTATCTTATAACTATGTGAGGCGATACTAGCTAGTCGATGAGAGAATTTGTTTATTTTAACGTAAGATTGTTGAAAATTTTTATTTTCTCTGCGAACATTAAAAAAAAACTGTTAAGGAGTTTTAAGCAATATCGGATTCTTCGCTAGTTCTGTGGTGATCACACAGCTAGGAATTTGCATTAATTTGTTGATACGCGAGTCCAAATAGCTGCAAAGCCCTGGCAAGTACGATGGTACGAAGACGTGATAATATTTTCAAGCGAAGAAGACTGAGTTGGTACGACAACCGTGTTAAATATAAGTTGTGTTTCGCCTTCCGCGATCTTATAAAGTGAATGTGCAAGGACTGTATTTACGCAGATATAAGCCCGTGAGCTTAATACTTAGGGGAGAGCTCGACGTAGAAGAGGAACTACTACAGATGCGCGGATGTCTACAATGACATTTTTACGTGACTACTTCAGATAGCTGCTGTCTACGACGACCAACATTTTAATTCTCATGGTCTGAACAAACTTAAACAGCATGCAGCTATTGTTAACTTACATTTTATCCTTCACCACACACACACACACACACACACACATATATATATATATATATAAATTTCAGTTTGCACAGATATTTTAACCACGAAGACCCTGTACGAAAGAGACATGCCTTTTAATATATTTTTCATTCTCATACATAAATGTTAGCGAGCTAGTGTCGGCCGCAATATATATAATTTGAGAGTTGTGAATTGGTAATTCCTATCATATTCGAGTACCTTGGTAATTGAAAGTATAATTTTAATGCCCAGTGCTATTTTAATTTATAATCTGCCCACTCATCATAATATGTCCAAACTTAGCTTCTTAAATTCTATTAAAATTTTGAAAGAATCAAAGATGCCACTGTTTTCATTTACCGTAGTTCGTCTGTAGTTAGGTGTGGTATTTTTCTGTTAAGCATGTTGTATTGTAGATGGTGACACGTTTTAGTAATTGTCTGCTTGGTTTTATTACCGAAATTAAATTTGGTTAAATTTTATTGGTAGTCACATATCAATTGGGTTGTAATTCTCATATGTTCTGCAGTGTAAGCCGGGCAAAGAACACTCACGTACACTATCTATAAAAAATTGTTATGCTACATTACACACGACGTTACATAAATTTCTGGCAGCCAACATGTTTCACAGCTATATATAGTAAAATATACAAAGAATATTTTGTCAAAGTGTAAGTTTGTATTTACTCTGGCATACAAATTAAAAACTATATAATAGTTTCTTAAAAGGTGTTTCGTTCGCCAGCAGAAATATCTAGAACTCTACAGAATTTAAAAGAAAATTTTAAGCGTGTGTGAACGGTCTTTTATTTTATATCTCGCTTTGTTCAGATTGAATCATTTTTACGGAAATGCCAGTTGTACGCGACATTGAGGGATCCAGATGCCGAATGATAACTTACTGAATGAAGGAGCTGCGAAATGCTGGCTTATTCCATGTTACAGTTAACTGCAATCAGCACTAACTGTATCCGCCAAAACAGACATCAGTGTGTCTGAGACGATTTCGATAATATAAACTTTGATAGTAAGAGTTTTATGCAGTAAAAGTAGTTGTTTCGTGGTTGAACTGCCGTTGTAAGCGCAATGCCGAGACAGTCAACGCTGATTACGCAGGCCTAAGTGTGAGAATCTTCAATCTTATCAAAGTAAGCCCAGTAAGCATATACATCGTCGCCTTCTCATCAACTATATAACTCAGCTCAATAAATGAGCAAACGTGTAATGGTTTAAGTTCATACCTTTTTTTATTAGGTGGGTCAAAATCTGTTTATTGCAAAGAATACTTAGTAGGTTTGACCAAACTTCTCCATGAATTATAGTTTAGTCACTGAGAAATCTTCGACATTTCTTGTTTGAATATTTGCAAATAAAATGTGAGCGGTTATTAGTCTGCAGGTGTTAGTTCTCAATTGTTTTCCCTGAGACTGAATTAGAATAAATTTAAAGATTGATAATTTCTCAGTTACTGAAAATTATCAGTCGGAACTATCTACTTAATAAGTAACACACATAATTTTCTTTTTGTATTCTCATAATGCAAGGAGAAGGTAAAATTGAGAAGAGAGATGTATCCGAAAAGGAAAAAGGAAGAATTGATTTAAATGTGGTTTCTTTTATTCAAGTATTGAGGTATCTTTTTATTGTCAGAAGCCGATTCCTCACGACGTCACATAACAAATGCGGGGAGTTCTCTTTCTGTGATTAGGCGTGTGGGTTGCTGATGGCGAGTGAAGAAATTTGGGTGACTCTTAACAGCGAGGTCTTCAGAGCCAGTGAGGATGAAGTGAGATGATTATATGGGGTAGCGCCGGAATGAAAGGGCGGTGGAAAGGGGAGATCCCTGAGAAAACCCGTCGACCAGCGGTATCGTCTGGCACGATTCCTACTTGCGAAACCCTGAGTGAACCGACCGGGGATTTAACCCAGTTCGCTATGGTGGAAGGCGAGCAGTCTAACCGCTCGGCCACCGTGGCCCCCCGATTAATGAGGAGAGGGGGACAGGGATAGGCATTAATTCGTGCATCCTGTAAGAGTATCGATTACTGATGTCACGCGGTTGCGAGTACGTCTTATCTGCCTGGGAGTAATCGAACGATACTGGCGAGTTCCAGCACGTGGGGAAAAAACCCCAGTGTGAAATTTTATATTACGGAGACAGAACGTGCGGACTTTTGAGTGGCGAGTGTTCAGTCCTTGGAGAACGACGGAGTTTAAGTGATTTTAACGTTCGCCTCGGGGACGGGAAAGTGAAATGATACCATCACAAGTGAAGGACGTGACCGTTTAAGTGCTCTGGTGGCAGGAAGAGTGCCGCTGTAAAATTGGCAAAATTAAGTAATCGCCACCACCAGAACGACAACGTATGATTTTGCAAATTACAGTTTATTTTGATTGAGCTACCAGATACGAGTATTGCTAACTTGGAACTTGACGTATTAAAGACGAAAGACTTGTCCTGTATTATAGTAATCAGAGGTAAATAATTCAGTGTGTCCACATCCTGTTAACAATAAGAGCCTTTTTTTAACGATTATTTGTACCGTATGTATAATGCCCGAATGCGTTACATCCAAGATATATACGCACATAATGGAAGTTGTAAGCTGCACTGGTTCGTAGCGAAATTTACATTTTAATAAGAGCAAAGAAGTTATCTTAAACACGGTATTACTTCTATGCAATTCACTTACTAAGCACAGGAAACGCTTTTGTGCCAGTGAAAGTATCTTAGAAATATGTAACAAAGTTTGTTATCATTTCCCATGCAGGTTCCACAAAAATGAGTGATCACTGTCTGAAAATAAAAATTTTGATTTAGTGTAGCAAATGAAAATTAAGTAACAATTCCCCAACTATAATTTTATAACTCTCACACATTTGAATAATAATTAACCCCATCAAAATTATCGTAAGTTTTTGAAAGAAATGAACATAATTATTTAATAAATTAAATATTGCTGCACATAAAAATGATCTCGTGTTTATTAATTAGAGGGGAATACAATTTTAGAAATGTAAAGAATGGCATGCCGTATTTTGTATTCACAAAGCTTGGTTCCGTTTTACGTCATTACGTAGCGTGTTCCCGTATATTATCTTTATATTTCCGTAATAAATTCTGTGAATGTACGAAATATTTTAGCAATGTACATACCTCTACATTTTCGTTAAAAAATTTCCTTGAATATACAGAACATTTTAAAAGTGTAGACAAATGCGCTATGCTCGGTTCGCATGTACGCCGATCACGCCGAACAGATAGAGCGGAAAACTCAACAGTCAATAAAATGTTATTCACAGTAAAGTGAGCACTTTTGAAATAAACCTTCGAAAAATGTTACTGTCTCTTCCTGCATATGTTTTGGCGAGCACAATGACTGGCGTGCACCCAATTAAGTTGGTAACTACGGGAAGAAAGTAGTTCCATGTAGTAACGTTGAATATAAAGTGGTATGTATACATCTGTGAATACTAAATTAATTTATTTTTGCTTGCAAGTCTTTTAATTGCATATAAGATAAAATAAATTGGCGAATGTATTTAATATGTACTTTTCTAATAATTTCACAATTTAATTTAACCGACGCATGAATAAAGTGGTGAGGCCCGTTGCAATGTTAATTTTACATATGGTGGAGGAATACACGACGTGCTTACAAGTATATCTTAAGCAGGGCTTTCAGCAATGCTCAATTTACCGTGAACAGCCTATAGAAACCATCTTTATTTTTCAAACGAGTCACGCCGGAACGTTGAGCTCACGCCAACATTTCTGCTCACGTAAAGAGCATACTTGGCCGATATTTCCCATAAGTCAGTTTGTTCACATATTTTATTCCTTTAATTTGTTGGGTAATAAACGTGTTTGATAGAGAATTACAGAATAGTTAAATGTATGCATTTACAGCGAAATACGTGAACTTACACGTTTAATTTATTCAACTTTCTTATTAACTAAACGGACACTCTGAGCTCGAATGCAAGAAATCAGTCGGTGAAATAACACCCACTGAATGTCCGTTGATAAGCTACTGCCAACTAGCAAATAAAGAAAATTTATTGGGAACAAGTGACTTTTGGCAGTGAAATTCTCCACATTCAGTGGGAATCACACATATGACAGTGAAATTCACCCATCATATTAATTAGTTCTGGCACTGATTATCAGCAGCTCAATTTTTACTGGTTTTCACTGATTTGTCTCAATTCTCACTGTTTCAGGTTTAGAGAGCACTGTAAATCTGAATCAGTGAGAATCTCACTATTTAAATCAGTTAACAGCACCTGGCATATTCAACAGACGCTTCAGCCAACTTAACGTGCGAATAAGTGATAAATGCCAGTTTTCCTTCACTTATTGATTCAGTGACATTTTACATTGATTCACCAACCATTTCGTTAACTGTTTTTCAGTGATTTGTTTGTGACTGATGGATCAGTTTAACAAGGCGTATCAAATGAAATAAAACGTAAAATAATAAAACTGGTAAAATATACATTTCCAATATTAGTTTCGAGGATGTTCAAATTGACTGCGAATCACAATTTTCCACTTATTCGAGGTCAGCGAAAGCCGATGTACAATGACGTGTATCGTTGTATCAGGGGCCGTGGCACCCCGGAAAAGAAGACTGTATGGAAGGTTAACCTCGATACAATAGCGGGGGCCACGGTGGTGTAGTGGTTAGACCACTCGCCTCCTACCAAGGCGAACCGTATGTTTTCGCAAACGATAACTCTAGCACCTGCAAAACGGCGCCTTTCGACGATGTTGGACGGGTCACTGATGTAAAGCCTTCACTGTCTCTCACCCGTAAAGAGCACTCTACCCCATCGCTGAGCTACCCAGTTCTTGCGTTCCCGGCATCAGAGAAATCGCCACATCTGACGTCTAGGAGGCGCCAGTGACACACATCGTTTAAGTAGCTGAACGAACGAACCACTTGTGTGCAGTCTTCTCGCCCACGGTAAAATGCGAATAGGGCATCGAGTCGTTCGTTGCGTGTGTCTTGCGATTTCACCAGCTGTCTGCCGTCGATCTCTGCTCGCCTGTAAGACAACACACCATTCCTCCGTCGCCGCGGTTGTTCGTGGACGAACACTAATAAACCTTCGTACGTACAGATGTTCCTGTCTTTCTGAATACCACCCGAGCTCGCGACACAATGCCGTGTGCGATTCCGAACTCCTCGACCACATTAACAACACTTCGGCATTCTTCCAACTGGATAATGACTCGACATGGGCTGAAGCAATCCGAGATGTTGTCTACGAGACTGTCTGTTAACCGTATCAAACATCAGACAGCAACTCAATGTCGTTCAAAATGATGTGCAATGTTAATACCTTCCATTGCAATGCTGAGCATACACCGCGCTTGTGCATTACATCCTTCTCAGAAGACCACAGTAGGAATGTGGTGCGTTTACGCGCAAGCCATACTGCACAGGACCCCAGGTGACCTTCTGATTTCTCTTTTGTTCGGTTTTGCATGTTTGTTCAACTGTAGTCTCTCATTTACATTCTTAATTTTTGCACGCCACTGTGTCACAGTGGCATATATATGTTCATTCAGCTCTAGATTTTTTAAATAAAGAGCATATTTTAAGTATTTGCTGCGATAAACATTGCCGTGAGCGGAGAACAATATGGTGCAGTAAGAGGAAATGTTGATTCAAATGATGTCACCTATGGGTACAAGGTCAACATGGATGAAAGTAGGCGATGACTAATACAGGCTGTCCTTCCTGCGAGTCATACCTGGGCTGAATGATCAGATGGGGAGGAGCAGAGGTGGAATGACACAGCCCTCCACCCACTCAACGGATATCTCTCTCTCTCNAACAATCACGCACTACCGTTTGTAGCCGTCGCACAAATACTCGTCCTCCGCAGTCTCCTACGCCTTCTTTCGCCAAATGTACTTTTCTAATCTTCGGTAGCTTCGCTTCTTGCCTTTATATTACAGAATCATCCTAGAATTCAGATGGAGTGATTTCGGGAAACCCTGGACAACAGTAATCACGTTGGCCGGACCGGGAATCCAAGCAAGGACCTCCCGAATACGAGTCCACCTTGCTCGGTGTACATTGACAAGGAAATCGTATTTTTTTTTGCCTTCCGTGTTCATTGTGGTTACCATCCGTGTCATGCTTTCGTTTTTATTATCGTGTTGTGTCTTCTGGAATTGTTTTATTTTTGCTCGTACGAGTTTTACTGTGTGTGGTTTCTCCGTGTTTCGGCTTGTGTTTTATTAATTTAGATCGATTCCTTAAACTCGGGGAGGAAATCAGCTTTTCCTGACTTGTGCTCACTGTAGTTGTTGTCCATCATTTTTCTTGTCTAGTTTCTTGCATTTAGGCACTTTGGTTCGTGTTCTATAGTTGCTGTCTTTTTGTCGTTTATATTCTGGGTTTTATTTATTTTTGTTTTCATCTTAGACTTATTTCCGGCACTATTACGGTCAATTTAAATACACGCATAAATCGCTTTAAAACAGCTCCTTCCTAAAGTCACATGATAAAGAAATAATGAAGCCGTTCTAACGATAATTTTGGGAAAACAGTTATGCCCTCTCATGTTGTTACAGTATATTTACGGTATCTTCATACTTCTTGAATAGAAACCTTTGAAATATCACCCCATGTATAACACGTTTTATTCTTTACTATATAAATCATCAAGCGTATTATTGTATTCTTTAATATTAAAGTACCCTACATTTTTTTTTTTTTTGGTTAAATGAAACTTTTACTCAAATTTAGTAGATAAATAATAATTATTGCTTCTTTTAACGTGCATTAAAAAAGGAAAGAGGTATGCTGGTAATGGCGTAAGGCCGCGTTCACACGGTATACATAACTACTTCACTTCAAACATGTTCTACTCTGCAAACGATTACTCTGGCTCCTAACTTGTTCAGATCGCAATCTACTTCCTGATCAAATTAAACTGGTCGTGTAAGAACATCAGAGGAACTTTTCTTTTGTGTTGCGCTCCGAGTGGCTGCTATGAAGTAAATAAACACGAGTTTTTAAGACTGCTGATATTGATGCAATTTTCTGCATTCTAAGAAATAAAAAATAATTCTGATCGCCTTCACGCGCAAGATTGAACTTGCACGCGGTGTTCTCCTCGTGTTGCGTATACCTACGGAACTTTACGCGGTGGTGCTATTATTTTGTTGAAGGTAAGTCTGAAGCAACGTTCAATACAGGCTCCTGTCGTAGTTTCGCTGGTCTTGCAACACGGTTCTAGCGTCAGGCAGGGTGACATTAACACTTATTAGTTTCTCTTGGACGAACAAAACTGTGTCGGCAAAAACATCAATACCTATTTCAAAAGAGATTCAGGATACCAGTACCCGAGTACCGATTGTTAAATATCCTTGATACTTTATTAATTTTGTGTACATAACATAGATCACATGCCATTTGATTTAGTAGGTAAAGTTAATTAGGAGCATACAAACTTGGGCTCCTATATTCCGAAATGTTTTACTTTTCCATAGCGATCGTGGTGGTGTAGTGGTTAGATTACTCGCTTCACCACCAAGACGAACCGGGTTCGATTCCTGGCGGGGTTGCCCCCGAAATGTTGCAAATGCGAACCATGCCGGACTATACCGCTGGTCAACGGGTTTTCTCGGGGATCTCCCTTTTAACCCGCCCTTGCATTCTGGTGCTGCTCCATACTCACCTCGCTTCACCCTCATCAACTCTTAAGACCTCGATGTTAAGAGCAGCCCAAATCACTTCACTTCACTGAATTTTCAGTGCTATATTTTGAAAACTGTGATAATTTGACATCAAGTATTTACATTTATATGGGCCTTAATAAATCTCTTTCAGATAACGAAATAGAAAATCATCAATGAATATGGCCTTGAAATAGCGGCGTCCCACGCAGACAGGTCGGAGCACACATCGCGTTGTCGTCATGGCCGCCGCTAGCCTCCCCCACCCCCTCCCCCTCAACATTTCCACATATTTCAACAGACCAATTACGAGCGCCAACTGGAGCATTGTTGTGTCTGCAGTTCCTGAATGGCGCGGCCGAGATTCGGAGGATGCCAAGCACCCAGGCCACAGAGCAGATAAGTACGCAGAGGCGCAATTGCGTGGCTGTTCCTTCGATGTGAGCGTACTCGTTCCTCTGACTGGCTGTGCGACTGATTGGCTTACTGCGTACCGCGAGATCGTCCCTGTTGTCTGGACTGCCGGCTAGCAGGTAGTTTATCAGGCGATGAATGCCGAAAGGAGTTCCGACATGCTGGGGGGCCACAGTGGCTGAGCGGTTAGACTGCTCACCCGCCACCAAGGCGAACCGGGTTCAATTCCACCACCGGTTCATTCCGGATTTTCACCTGTGGGAATCGTGCCGGATGATGCCGCTGGTCGACGGGTTTTCTCGGGGATCTCCCTTTTAACACGCCCTTGCATTCCGGCGCTGCTCCATACTCTACTCGCTTCACCCTCATCGGCTCTCAAGACCCTCGCTGTTATGAGCCGCCCAAATCTCTTCACTCACTCACTTCACTCACTTCCGACATGTTCCTGGCTAGTGACGCCATGTTGGTGACGTGTGAGGCCGGAGTTCGCAGAATAAGAGGCTCTTTCACACATGTATTCTTGATTACTCTGTGCCCAATTCTTGCCGTGATTCTACTCTGCATGCTCGCCTGCACGTTCTGGAATGTTGCTGGTTTAACGCGGCCGGATGTAGCCATAAAACATTCGATCCAAGCCCATAAAAGCTCCTTTAAGGCCCAGCTCGACTGGCACCCGCAGGATACCAAGTTTATCGTATAAAAACACGCGAGACTCAAAAGCGCACCGCAAGAAACTGGCTACATTTCGGCAGCTTGCATACCGCTTGCGGTTCCGCTGATTTAATTGGCCGCAAATTTTTTTTTTAGAAAAGTTTTTTTTCTGCACATGTAGAATGCGTATAAAGACGTTTTCTGTCAGTATCGGCGTAGAGAAAGATACCTGTTTTAAATTACCCTCACTATATTAAATTTGTAACGCAAAAAGAAAGTACGAGACAATAAATACCACTATGTAAGTAATAAAGTTACCGTTAGAAAATTATGATTTGAAGCGTATCAAAAGAACACGTAAATTTTTCACTAAAAAAAAACTATGCGGTATATAATATTTTATTTTTTATGCTTAGCTCATTTAATATGCCATGATTTATTTTGCTGCAAGCTGTTACGAATTGGCTTTTAAGCTAATTCATACCTGAAAGGGGTTAGGGGCGTTGCTAAATAATGAGTTATGATTAGGTAGAGCACAATAGTATAAGATGGGATTTATTTAACTTAAGGATTATACAATAACTATTTACGAGACTATTGATCGGGGGAGCTTAAATGGAATACCAAGATGCTAATTAATTGTATTAAGTATTATTACCTCACGCCATTACCATTACAATATAATTGGAAAATCCCCACCTTGTTCATGTTGCCAGAGGCCGCTCCTGGTGTTACGCTGGCCTATATCGGGCGCGTTGTTTAATATTTTCGGCCTCGTTCACTGGTCGGTGGAGGGGATTTCTGCAACTGTCTTTCGCAAGGTGCTGTTGCAATCACGCTCGGGCCCTGGTTCAATGTTTGAAGGTGTGATCATGCAGGCCGTCCAGATAAGGCCTGATAACTTCGTAACAATGCCAAGTTCTTATGTTTGGTGAGTTGTTTATGAATTAATTACCTACACTTATGTGTCGATTCCCATTCATAGATATTTGGTGTTCATTTCTGAAGTAGCTCTGTTTGGTTCAAATGCTCTTGCTACTAATATTACCCGACAAACAATGAAGGACAACACGCAAGAACATTTATCACTTTTAATACTGTACAGATTTACTGGTACTAGCTGTTTATGATATTACAGAATATAGTCTCGACAACGGATGACTTCTTCAACCTGTTGTGTACATCGTAGATATTAAAATCCACTTCCTGTAAGCCGACATTCACTGAAAGGGTAAACACGATGTTACCTGTGTTAGCCGAAGTAAGATTAATTCTACCCAGGTTATGAACAAAACGAGATTTCTTATGGGTAGAAATTCGCGTTATTATTTGGTACCACGGTAGACTTCACTATTCCTACATGAGACAAATTCGTATTTTCATTGGCTTCTGCGAACTGTTCGACGTCATTAACCAGCGTATTCTCTCCACTGCAGATTGGTTGTTCAACCGTTGTGTAAAAGTTAGTGTTTGGCTGGAATTGGGATATATATTTTCTCCAGCGAGAACATTAAGCATTAACTTTATTCCGTAACTATTATTCACGCCCTCCAATGGTGTCTACAGCAGCAAATAGTAAAAATGCAACTGTGGATGGCATTGGGCGTCCATAATCAAGCTTAACTAAATGGGAAAAAGTTACGAATTTATGTGTGAAGAAAATATACCTACTATCAAGAGATACCTTGTACCTTTCTCATTACCGGTAATTGATCTGCGCAGGAAAACCCCGAAAAAATGCTTCTTACCACTATTATGTTTTTCGATTCAATTGTGATATTTAAATAAACTAATATTGTAAGCCAATGCTTTGCTAAAGCCAATTTACGACAGAATATTTAACAGTATGTAAATATATTTCGATAAGTTTCCACTCTAGTGCGAGAAACCAACTTTATTCTTTACGTAGGGTCTAACACAAGACAACTCGAAAAAATTTTGCGCAACTTATTTATTTTATGAAAACTGGAAATATCCCATGTACTTGCATACAAGACGGGAAAATCAGGTGCACATGCGAAACCGGTGCACCCTAGCGGCGAAAAGATTTAGTTGCCAAACTAAAAGCATTGAGTTTCCCAACCTGAGTAGAATAGACGCTACCCGAAGGCACGTAAGGTTGGCAGTTATAATAAAAAAATAAAAAAACAAGCGTTCAACGTCACGACAAAGAGATGGTTACTGCGAAATTGAAATATTGCTTAAGCCCGGCGCACATGGGACGGTTTTCCCAGAGAGTATCGCTAAGATATTATTTGAGAGTTAAGCAAAGAGCTATGAAACTTGGTTACTCGCGGTGTCCGTCCCTGGTCTTGCCGCGCACGGTCTGGGTTTCCTTGCGAGCTACTCTGCCCGCTAGTAACATCGGCAGCCGTAACAATTTTTGAAGGCTGGCGAAAATAATAAAATAACTAACTCTGTACGGCGAAGAAAGATTACTGTAATTACACATTTCTCAGTTTTGGAAAATTAAAATAAAAAAAAATGTAGACGAAATAAACTACTTTGGACAAGAGAATGGCCAGCCTGAGGGAACGAAAATAGGAGTGTACTGGCGATGCTTTTTGAAGAATTGGGCTGAGTACACACAGAACCTCAAAACTGCGTACCTGTTCTTTTGTCCCCATTTACGTGCCCACAGCTGAAGCGAATATCGCCAAAACAATTACGTTGCCATGTAAATAAAGTCGCGTGACACATTTCCTTGCTCTCATAAGCTGAGATCTGAAAGTAGCAAAGAAACACGCAGAGAAAATAGCACCACCCCAACTACCGGGAAATAGTAGACTAGAAAGCATAACTGCACGTAGGTATCGATATTTCCAGAGGACGAGCACGTCCATCGACAAACAAGATTCCACGCATGCGATATCGTAAGGAAAATCGTTTCGCGTGCGGCGGACTCAACTCTACATCGTATTCACTATACGGCCTCATAGTTCAACAGACGATTACAAACTCGATCGCCATGTCTTGTTTGGTTATGGGGTTAGTATGAGTGACTCCCTTTCGCGAGATAGCGGATTCGATGACGATCGAGCGGGAAGTGCATAACCGTATACATTTTCGTCCTCATTCCGACCATATGAAGGTCAGTTGCCCGAGGAAATTTATGCATACAAAGAACACAGGATATTTTAACATTATTTGCATACACGTCAGTGTCAGAACGTAACTGGTATCCAGCGTGTAAATAGCGCAGTAGCAAACTGGTATAATTACGGGTGAATATTCCATCAGCTTCGCGACTCCAGATAATATTAATTACTGTAAGAGAGTGTTTCGTAATAATGAGTGATCGATTGAAATATACATTGACTGACAAACTAATTCTATCTTAGGAGTTTACTCAAAAACACATCCACATTTACGGAAAAATTTAAATTATATATATGTAAATAATCTACCTAAACTAGTTTTTTTAAATGTAAATTGTCTTCATGATAGACTCATGGAAGGCCATAAAACTAAGAAGAAATTTTTTTAATCAATAATTCAGTCATGTAAAACGGACAAAAACCTGATTAAATGTGTTCGTATTTACTGGAAAGTGCAGATATAAAATAAATAATATCTGGATGTGATTAACCCAGTGGTTAAACAATGGAAAACATAACAAAAAATTCGTCCCAGAAACTGAGACAGCAAGAAAACGCAATTGAACAAACCTGGTACTTGGCTGCAGAACATATGTCTACTATATAAAATAAAAATAAAAGCAATACATGTTTCATATGTAAATTACAATGCTTTGTTAAAAATGCACCCCTGCCTTGTTTTTCTAACGCGTTTACCGGTTATAAAGCCAACTGAAATACCCGCGAAAGCTTACATTGAAACCAGTTTCCTAACTAGGAGGGCCCCTTAAATCTGAGCGTTCTAAAAATGGTTACGACATAACAAGGTACTTTTCAAATTGTTTGATGCCAAATCTTACTGTAGCACTGACATGTCCTTAGCTGTTACTCGCTGCGAAGGTGCATGCGGCAACAAGTGTTTGTGTCTCACTCCAATGTCTCGCTGGGTTGTTCACCCAAAGGAGTATTCCATCAGATTGAGATTAAGATTTTCTAGCTGCTCTCAGCCTGAGGGTAAAGGGAATACCACGGCAAAATAAAAGGCCCGTGTGTTCGTTTATTATTCATGAGTCGAACCCAGGTCCTTGTGGTTTAATAGTAAGTCCTAGTAGACCTTGGAAACTGAAGGTCGCATGTATTCGTATAGTAGTATTAACCTGCTGATTCTGGTCCGACTTGTCAGGGTGTTTGTTATATGTTTTCCTTAGTTGAATTCAGTCTGCGGAGCTAGTTTCTCCAGCTGAATTTACATTCAATGGAATCACAAAAACGCCCCTTTTCCCAAAACCGTAACGAGAAAACTCCACCCCGGAATGCCAACTTGCTGGTCCGTTACGTTAGAGACGTCTGCTAGCTATTTCAAACCGGCTTTAGTTTATTATTTCACGTGTTTTAAATTTGAAAATTTTAGTGTGCACTTTACTTAAGAGTAACCACTATTAAAAAAAAAATTAACAGCTCAATGTGACGTCTTGTCATAAGGAATCTTTTTTACAGGCATTCTCGAGAAGCTGAAATGCATTTCTCGCTTATTATAATTTATTCGCGGTTTCTTCCACTTTTTTAATCTTACCTTTGAAAAATCACCCCATGTATGATATGTTTTTTAATTTCCTAAATATGCTATGTATCAGAAACGTTTTGTTTTTCTGTCAACTTAAAAGTATATATTTTTTGTTTAAATTGAACTTTTACTAACATTTTATCTATACATTATAATATTTAATTAATAATTACTATGAACAAAAACAGTGAGAAAACAGGTGTGTTGATAATGCCTAGTAAGAAATAGTCCTTTTGAGAAATATTGGTACAGTGAGTGCGTACGAATGCAGTGCATTGACCATTTGGTGTAATTCTCTAGACTTGGTTAAGCTTAGTTTGCATGAGGCGGAGGAATATCTAGGAAGTATAACTTTAGCAGGGCTTCAGAAAAGTTGGAAGTAACCGTGAACGGACTATAGTGTATGTGTGTTACAAGTCTCCTTGGCCATCGACAAACAAATATATAATCTGCCCAAACAAACCTTTTCCCTCAGACACGAGCGGGACTTAGTCCTCCGAGTTCTCTCGTCTGCGGCCATTAGGGATAAAGCAATTACAGTCCGCCTCAGGCCTCGCTGTGGCGACGGGGGAGCTTGGGCGAGTAATTAAGCACCCCCTCCAGAGACATGACCTCTCATTAACGTTCAGCTCCAGGGACGAGAGAGCTGCTTGCGTCTGTCTACAGGACGGGAAGAGTGGTCCCCCGGCGGGATCGGCGTGGATGCCTATCCCGCGGCACGTTGCCGCGTCGCAGCTCCCGGCCTTCGTGCAAAGAGATTGAGGTCTTGAGAGCCAATGTGGGTGAAGTGAGGCGAGTATGGAGCGGCGCCCGAATGAAAGGGCGAGGGAAAGAGGAATATCCCCAAGATAACCCGCCGACCAGCGGCATCGTCATCCGGCACTGTTCCCACATGCGAAATAATCGAACCCGGTTCGCCTATTGGAGGGGGCGAGTAGTCTAACCACTAACCCACCGCGGCACCTCTCCCCCCCCCTTCCGTTGTCTTCGATGCCACTGACACCACGCTGACACGTCACTTTCACGTGGGCATGAAATAGTTAACTGAACTAAAATAGTTGTAAAAACAGTGTCGTTTTTAATATTAAAGTGCATAAATGTAGCAAAACTTTCTTTGTTTTTTAGAGACTTGCGCACAGAAACCAACATAGAAGAACATTTCGCGTGTCTGTTCGGATAGCCACATTTAGAAGCATGCGTTCTAAATTCAAATCAGTGGAAAACCACTGATCAGCAGTGAAATACAACTACTCTAATCCGTGAAACTGGTTCTCTTAGAGTTCGTGGAAAACCACTGGTGGTTTCAGCGAAACAATTCCACTGATTGAATAACTGACGGCCAACTGCGTGCGGCTAACTAAATCTAGTTTTTTTTCAGTTTAGCCAAATAATTACGAAAAATAAACGTATTTTTGACAGTCACCGTTTATATTGTGTAATTTAACGTAATTAAAAAAAGTAAACATGTTTGCAGTATTAAAGGACTTGAACCGTCAAACGTTGTAGAATTAAGATGCACGAAGAAGTTTAAGGGTTTATGGGCCCAATGGGGGACGGGAGCCATTTTGGCGTAGACAGTATTTTAACTTGGGCACTGAAGTGTATCCCGGCCATATTTGGTTCAGATTTTTCAAACGGTGGAGGACTGACTGCACAGAGAAAAAAAACACACATGCACACATAAATGCATATATACGCATACATACACACATAGATATGCATAGCATACTGAAAACACCCGTCTAAGTAGAACCTAGGAAGGAGGGGTGGGGGGGGATCAACACGGTGCCTCACTCGTCAACCTATTGCACAAAAAATATTTCCCTCCACGCTACGTGTAGACAGGTTATTTCAATTGATAAGATAATTGGGAGTTTCCTTAATAAAGCAGTAACTACTATTGAAAGCACAAATATCTGCATTAAAAATACCTTTACTTTGGCAGAAAATAGTTTGCTCGTTACAATGCATCTGGCCATCATTACTAATTTTCATTGCAAAGTTATTAACAAAAGTATGTACTGCATGGGCCAAACAGGCGGAGGGCTTAAAACGTATTTTTTTTTTGCTGACTGCAATGTTTTGTTACTATCTTGCCACACACAAAAGCGACGCTAAAAAAGCATGCAAGACTGGCATTAAAAAGTGGGGTGTGGCTGAGTCGGGGACACGGCCGTTTGTTTTGCGTGAATACGTCTACGTTTTTACGTTCCCGGCACCACTTCACTCTATCGTATGGGGTTTCATGGGTATCACTGGATTGCTCTTGAGATGCTCTTTCCAACCGTATACGATTTTTGTATTTCGACTTGGCTTTTTGACGACTATAGGCTGACGTGTTAAATTTTCAATTTGTTTTACTTTAAACTCATACAATTTCATTATAACCACACCACACAAATCTTTTATACACTACATCAATTGATCGCAACGAGAGCTGTTGATTAAAACTCAAACGAACGTCGTAGCTACTTAGCGTCAAAAGTTGTACTACGTGGAAATTATGAGACGCGGCGAAACGAACTCAAAATGGCGGTGTCCCCACCCCCGTCGCGCGCTACGCTTCACAGCCGTCACTCAACGAAACAAATTCTTTGATCCTTTGGCAATCGAGTGGTGTAATTTAATTTTATATGTCTACGATAGATTCGGAGCTGCAATGCCAAACTGTATTCCCCCGATTTTGTTATCATTAGATTTTCTGGATTGCCCACTATGGTTGCAAATTAAAAGACGCATTCACGTCAAAAAACACCCCTTTGACACCGCACCTGTCAACTCGGTGTTTTTGAACGAGGTCTTGCAGAATGAGGTATCGAGTTTGCGCAGCTGCCACCACGACGTAGTCGAACTCGTTCGAAAGGGGCGAGACACAGTAATTCAATTTTACTTTAAGTTTTCAGGATCCACTGGGGATTTGGGGGNNNGGGGGGGGGGGGTGGATAACGCCACTCCCCCAAATCCCCAGTGTGATTTGCAAGCATTACTTTGGTTAAGCCAGTGCCACATAAATTAAGAATGTCCTGCCCCCTCTCTACTAGTATTTTCTCTACCTACTAATAAAGATCATGGTTTCCACCCATCTGCCTCCTGTAGCATTTTCTGATAATTCTGATAATGCATGCAACAATTTTTTAATTCTTCCCTGTGGAAAGGGCTTTTGCGGTGTCTAAGCCGGGTTTTCCCCCTTTCTCTTCTTAGTATAGCAGTTTAGCTATAAGTACGCTTAAGGAAGTTTCCATGGCCAAAATCTGGCCATGGCAGCCCAATATCCCTTTCTGCTGCGATGCATTTCTCCTTGCATGATTTCATTCCCTTGTAGGCGTATGGGGGCTTAGCCCTGAGACGCACTTAACTCCCGTCCCTACCGCGGGCTCACATGTAACACCTAGTTTTTTTAGAGTAGGTTAGAAAATAAAAAGGGCGAGCCGCGTGCGGTGTTCCGCTAGTGCTGCCTCCGACGTGACGAGATGACTCGGGGCCCCAGCTGAGGTAGAACGAGGCCCGCTTCCCCTCGGGACTTCGTGGCCGTAATTTATATGTACAGGCGACGTAGCGTGAACGTCCGTCCAGAAAGTAACTTCTGTTCCGACCGAAATGAGCTGCGCCTCCGAAAGCACAGCCCGTGCAAGGGCGTCGGGCACCAAACAGGAGAACTCAAACCGCCCACCGGGTCTTACGCCCGCCGTCGTCACACGCGGGCGTCGTGAAACGGCCGGCCTCGCAGGCGCGCGGCGCAATCAGCTGTTCTTTCCTCTCGCGCTCGATGCAGACCCTCGGACCTGGCGCGTAACTCCGTCAAACACCCGATAAAAACGCGATAAGCGCCCCACCTACCGACTGATTAATGAAACCACGCTATTATAGAACTACGGTTATTAAACAAATTAAATAACAATGCATATAAAATACCAATAAAAATTACGATGTTCCAACCGGTTGGAAACTAATACCATATAACAGCACGTTCAAGCTCACTTAAGTCTTGATAACCTGCCATTGTAGCAGCAGTAACCGATCTATCTGCCGACCGCATCGCGTTACTCTGATTGGTTCCATTCCTCTGTTATTTGCATACGCACGTCAATACCTGTTTTTTTTGTCTCTTCTGTGTACATACATACATATACTGTATACATATATAGGGCCTACATATAATGTGTACATACATACACACATTCATAAATTCATATATACAAACTTTGTGGGGGAATAGGTGTGAAAATTTTATGTGGACGTTAAGAACGCCCAATAAAGCTAAGAGCTGGCAAAACATTTTAATTTTTGAACACTCATCCGTAAATGTAAAACTGCATTTTGCAAACTAAAAAAATGGCTGTCAAAGCATATCGTCTGGCTAAGTTACAGTTTTCTGTACAATCAATTTTGTAGGAACAGAGTTTTAAATTTTTAAAATGAAATTTTTAGTTTTTGTTGAGATAGTAAGCAAATCCAAATAGAATAAATCAACAAATGAGGAATCTGCCCAAATTCATTTTACTAAATTTCGTAAAAATGTAATGTATTTTCTCCAAAATTTGCTGCCATATGCTAAGAACAGCTGTACATGTATTAGGCGGGAATATAGGAAGTTAGTTTACAATGTACAGCCGGCGAAGTGACATCATATAATAAGTAAATATAAACAATACAAAAATTAAATCTTTTTAAATTATAAGTATATGAATGTTTGCTGACATAGTTTATTTTCTCATGGCGACTTACTGAGCTCGCGTAATGGACACCATACTGAGAAAGTGGAAGTGACATTAAGCTTCGACCTTGAACAAAGAGAGATTTACCGGTAGAAAGAAGCAGGTAACATCCTTTACCTTTTTTTACTAGCGGGTATCAATAACAGCCGACCATATTAACGGAAGACATTTCCAGTAGCGAGCCAAAGGTGATGGCTATTACACTGAAAGTTTAGAAGGGTCATTATCTTTTACATGATAATTATAGGGTACCTTCAGGACTGATAAATAAGGTAAGATATTAGTTGATGTAAAGTTGCAAATATGGCATCGAAATGTTGATAACCTTGCTATTAAGATGATGACTTGATGCAAGCTCAGATTTATAAGGAAGCACGATTATTATTAACCACCGCTCAGAGTTAACTGACGGGTGACAGATTCTGTGCCCAAAGTCGTCGCCGTGAACGCCGAACGAGGGAGGCTATGAATACGGCGTTCGGACAAGAAACATAATGCCACATATAATGGCTAACTTCATAAGGTAAGGAATTTATCTGGCCACTGCGAGTTGGTTAAATTTAGCAGATGTGTTGGTACTTTGGTGGCTAATAGGATGTTTTCACAGGACTAAATTAAAATCTGTGCTGATTTATCACGTGGGTCATTCATCTGGCTAACATGTCCGAAATTATAAGTTGTGAGCACGAATAACCTTTACTGACGTCGGAATTACACATTTCTATATAAATTATCATTCTAAAGTGGGTTGGTAATGGTAGGTATTACATTTATCTTATGATTTTTCCTATCATAATGTTTTTAAAAGAACTGCATCCANCATTCATCTGGCTAACATGTCCGAAATTATAAGTTGTGAGCACGAATAACCTTTACTGACGTCGGAATTACACATTTATATATAAATTATCATTCTAAAGTGGGTTGGTAATGGTAGGTATTACATTTATCTTATGATTTTTCCTATCATAATGTTTTTAAAAGAACTGCATCCAAAAAAAAAACTGCTATAAATCCTTTGATCAATGGATATGAAAGAGTTATTTCGTTATATACAGAAAAGAAATCTTNAAAAAAAAAACTGCTATAAATCCTTTGATCAATGGATATGAAAGAGTTATTTCGTTATATACAGAAAAGAAATCTTAATAAATTGTTGTTGTTTTTTCTCTTAATAGGAGTACTTCCTGGGTTATTTAAAACAACAGAAATAAACTCAAGAAAAATTTAGCAAACACAGACAAGATTAGGAAAGGTTAGGCAGAAATGTCGAACAAGTGTTCACAAAATCTTCGAAGAAAACCGCATTTTATCATGCACGTTTAGCCTCTGAGTGTTTCAGGAATTCAAGTAATCTGTGAGGATAGTAGTGTATAAAAAGAAAAATATACCACATTCTCCAGGTGATAACATTTTGGTCTGTTTTATTCTCTTTTCTTTTCGTAAATCGCCTGTCGTGTCCGTATGGCTCAGCGAGGCACTGTATCCACTTCTGAGGGTCCTTGCACGTTTGTACTATGCTTCTGGTTTTTGTGGGCCGTGAATACCGAGGTACAAACGTCTTGTACTCATAAAATAGCATGTGTGTTGGAACCTTAGCCGACTCAACTCACCCAGGCATTACCAAGACACGCTCTTGTCTATCTATACATATTATAAAACTCAACGTCTCTCTGTCTGACTGTCTGTCAGTGCGCTTATCACTCGAGAAAAACGTATCCAATTTACGTGTTTTTTTTTAAATTCATAGCTATGTTCTTTGGCCAGGTTTTAATATATATTTTGTTACGTAAAGTAACATAAAGAATAAGCAGTGACGATAATAGTGAATCAAGTCGGAAAAAAGTTTGCCGCCAGCGCGCTCTCTTGCAATACGCTGTCTAAACCGTTAAAGATGAAACAATGTCATGTAGTAAATAATTGTGTCGAATAAAAAGACAAAAAAAAAAAAAAAAAAAAAAAAAAAAACTCCGCGTTAGCATATATCTACAGAGAAATACTAAAAAGCGTTTTTAACATTTAATTCACCGATACGTTGAGTTTTATAACACGTATAGATAGAGTATAGAAGATTAACACTAAGTAAAATTCTACTTTATTAAAAAAAAAACCTAAATAATAATTTCTTAGTCTACGCGAGCGGAGCCGCGGGCACAGCTAGTAACTAATAATCACAGCCTTGCCACGTCTACTCATCATAACGGTATGTATACACACCTAGCAGCATAATTCTTTAGCAAGCGATACCACTGTTGAAAAGAAATATGTTTCGGTGGGTGGACGATAACGAACAAGGGAACACGATCAAGCTGCCGGCAGCAACGCGTCTCTCAAAACTAGCAGACAGCATATCTTCACGCCATTCACCAACACACATGTGTCCCTCTAGACCACATAAGCTACTGGATGAATAAGAAAGCCTAATATACTAAAAGAGTCGCACAAAATAAAGTGTCCGTTTTTGTAACAATATAATAATCCTAAAGATACGTCAAATAATTTATTCCAACTGTCATAATAAAAACTTATTACTTTGGAAACGTATATACGGTGCTATGTTTTACACGTGTGGGTTGCTCACCGACACACATATAGTTATTTGTTAAAATGGGACGAACTTACCGTCACAGTTAGCCTTCCATAAAGTCAATACTGCTTAAACGCATTTCTGGCAACGGTTTGGCCGACGCCACCTAAACGAAAGCTAGGCTATTTGATACCGTCATAAGTAGCTCAGCTCTTAAAATGGCGTTGTCCTGTATACGGCACGTTTCACATGGACGTGTACTGATTACTCTTTCTCGTACAAAGCAGAAAACGTAATAATACAGTAAGGGACGTCAGGCATAGTTTATAATCCAATCGTGGTTACCTCACATTTTTCTGAAGCCCTGCTAAAGTGCTACTTCCAGGAAATTCCTCCGCCTCACGCAAATTAAGCTTAACCAAGTCTAGAAAATTAGACCAAAGGGACAACGTACTGCATTCGTGCGCACTCAGTGTAACAATATGTTTTTATAAGAACTATTTCCTCCTAGGCATTAATAATACACCTATATTATACCTGTTTTTATTCATATTAATTATACATAAAATAAGATGATTTATTAATAAAATGTAAGTAAAAGTTTTATTTAATAATTAATAAGTTATTTTTATGTTAATACAATAATAAAAAGTTTGTGATACATTTCATATTTAGGAAACAACTAAGTCATACATGGGGTGGTTTTTCCCGTATAACGCCCGGAGGCTGGTTCTTCGCTGATGCGTTTTACGTACTGCAATCGTTGCAACGTGTTTTGGATTCTTACCCTCACCAGAATACCGACGAATCGCTGCAGTTTGCTTGGTTTTCTGCGTTGACATGATTCATAACAAGTTGCTCTAATAGCATCAAACAAAAACACATTTATTTACGTATATAATTATAAACAACATTATTATAAACACGGGGAAAAACTTCGGCAGTGTATTCCTGACGAAAATTTAAGACTGAAAGGCAAGCGCCACTTTTTTTTGTCAAGTGATTATTAAGGGAGTTGTGCACTCCTGAAAAAATCGTCATTTAAATTGTCTCAACTCTATATTCTGGTTTGCCTACCTGGTGTGCAACACACCTTCTGTTTTCAGTGCTCAACATGAATTATCTCACAAATGGTTCACCTGAGAGTGTTCCGACAAGACGACAACTTTTGTTAATTTAGACTTGCTGATTCATAAGCTGTCTTTAAAAATTACTTAGAACGCAGTGCAAACAGCTATTTTCAAAAGGAATGGGGATGATTTTACCGTCCGCAATTTTAGAAGTATACGACTTCCTTTATAAAAAAAAACCATTTACCGATTTTTGCTTAATCACAAGTGGTTTCTAATATTTTCAACTAAACTTTTTTTAAAACTCAAATTTTGGGGGTGCATAACACCCTTATTAATCACTTTAGGGTGTAAGTTGTACGTACATCTTCATCTCATATTTTCGTAAGAAATAGCTTGTCGAAGTTTGTCCCAATGTTATAAAAACACGTGATATACGACTTAAAGGGTTGAATTCATTTCGAGTAAAATTTTTTCGACTACTCCGAAACCAAATAGCGTATAAAGTGGTATAGGCTAAGCACGGCAAAGTTAGCACTTTGAAAGCCCTTTTAATTATAACAGCAGTCAACAAATATATTTTATTATAGTTTTAGATGTTAAATTCCGAGTGCGGTGAAATATACACACTGTGTTTGCTATTCACGGAGCAGTATTTATTTTAAAAGGTACAAAAAGGGCAAAAAAAAAAAAATTGCGGAAGGAAAAGGTAACTCTTGTATCAAAAGTGCTCATTTTACTGTGAACGGCATATAGGCNGGGCAGTATTTATTTTAAAAGGTACAAAAAGGGCAAAAAAAAAAAATTGCGGAAGGAAAAGGTAACTCTTGTATCAAAAGTGCTCATTTTACTGTGAACGGCATATAGGCNAAAAAAAAAAAATTGCGGAAGGAAAAGGTAACTCTTGTATCAAAAGTGCTCATTTTACTGTGAACGGCATATAGGCGATGTATTCTCGGCCGTTCCTGCTTGCGCCACGAACGATGATTGCTATTCTCCTCGCGGAGTGCGTAAAAGCCTACACGGAGTATCGAACCCAGGTCACATCCGTAACCAGTTACGCTAGCGGAACTGATTGAGCGCGGACCCGCGGCGGTGACGGACGCCGACGTTTAATAGCCTGTCCTATGGCGCAGACTTCAATCGAGTCGCTGATTGGCCGGGACGGTTTGCAACATCTCGATTCCAGTCAAGCGACTGGCCGCACGTTGGAACACCGCGGCCACTGAACGGATGTCGTCATTCGGACGTGAGACGTCCGGTAGTAATTAAAAGGGCGTCTCTATTCGTGACTAAAATATTTAAACATTCTGAGTATCGTCCATTCACGATTACATCCAATTTTTCTGAAGCCCTGGAAAAGTTCTGCTTCAAGGGCATTCCTTCGTTTCTTGCACACAAAGCTTCGCGAAGTGTAGATAATTACACGAAAGGGACAACCCAGTCAGTGTAATTATATTTTCAAAATAACTATTAAGAAATACGTGTTACCGAAACACCTGTTTTCCAGCTAATTGTTATTTTCAATAATTATAAATTAAATATTATAATTAATAGATAAAATATTAGCAAAAGTTCCGTTTTGCCAAAAATAAGGCACTTTTGTGTCAACAGAAGTGTGAAACCCTTGTGATACATGGCAAATTTAGGAAATAATCAATCACTCCATCCATGGGGTGATTTTTCAAAGGTTGAATTCAAAGTGTGGATAAATCCCGAATAGACTATACTACATTTAAATTCGCCTACGTAACAGCGCTGAACGGCGAGTAGAAATTCCGTAATATAAACTTGGTTTCGAATCTGCTCCACGCACTTGAGTTATGTCTGCTTACGAATAGCATAAAATTCACGTATGAGGGCTATTTTACGTTTTGTATTTCCTTTCCTAATTGTTTTCTTTTAAAAGAAGAAATGGATACAACTGACTTATTCACTGTCATGTTTGGTACAGAAATTACTCTTGAGTGACATTTAAAGTAGTAGGGGAACTTGCAGCACATCTTTATGTGTACGTTATATGGAAAGGTCTCGCTGCATGCGAATTTCCAAATTAAAAAATCAAGAAACGAAAATTTGAACCACTTAATATATTTCGATGCGGTTGTAAACACCTGCTGCTTTGCTGAAATATGTCCATGGTGTCCACAAGCAAAGTTTAATCTGGGCGAACCCAAAAGAATGCGAAAATTACACGGGCCCGAAACGTACTTATTCTATTTTTTTTCATTCATACCATTATAGTTTGTATAACTCTACAATAACAAATTTAAAACTAAGCCTCTTCCTAACTTTAACAGAATTTAATTTTTAAAAACTAATTGTTAATAAATCAGTCATTTAAGGGCGTAAAAATTCTACGCCAGTTTCCAGGCATGTCGAATTAAGTAGCGTTATAGATTTGTAAATGTTATTATTTGACTATTCTAATTTCGACGTCGTGGATACTTATCAGAATTTTTTAAGGTACACCAACGTAATAAAAACCTGTATAATTATTTTTTCTTCTTCTCAGAAACATTTAATAAGCGAAAGTAACGCTAATTTAAAAGTGTATATATGAGCATTCAGTACGAACAAAGGTGAAAATAATAATAAGAAAAAACATTTGAGACAAGATAGTAAAGCAATAATTAATCAAAGTAAAACATATGTTTTTTTTCGGATGCTTTGAACCACTAATCGGCCGACAGGGACCTCTGACAGGAATTGCTGTCGCGAGCGTGAAAGAATGTCCATCAAGCGGCAAAAGGACCGACACGCACGATCGCCATCGGAAGAAAAACAATTTCGTTCTCAATAAAGATAACGCGAAGGAAATGGAAGGTGTCGCTGTTGAGATACGGGACGGCTGGGTGTTGATAAGAGGATGNGGTCCTCGCGCCCGAAATATGCCGCGGTGTAGGGCCGAAGACGTTGGTCAGATCGTTATCGGGATTGCTTCTGCGGTGGCGGCGTCGGCAGATCTGACAGCGAAGGCAGACGACACGCGGACGACGACTCGGGCGTGACGACGATGCTCCGCGATGCTCATTTGTTCCCGAGCAAGTCTAATTAATTGGATAATAGCGCCGCCGTGCCCCGTGTCCGTTCTCCCCTCTCGTCAACCGGACCGGCTTGTTTTTCGCTCCGAGTCACCGGACGCTCTTGACGAGTGGCGCATAGCCCATCCTCCCTCTTTTTTTTTATCCCCCCCCCCTTTTTTTCAGACACGCCAACACTCTGAAAGAAAATTCCACTAGGCGACAAGTGAAAACCCACCAGAATCCACTACACAGTAAAATTGTTGCCGTATTTTTTGCAAACGTTTCTTTGGAATGTAGTTGATAAAATAATTTTTAGCTTTGCAATATAATTAGAACCAATTGTAAAACTAATATTGAATTTTAACAAGCAAATACTGTAGATTTCAAATTTATTATAAACGTGGAGTCAAATAAACAATTATTTACGTTTCATGAAACAATGTGATGTAAAGATATATTTATTTAAGTTGTAGAGCTATAAGAAAAGAATTGTTTGTACAAAGTACAGCAATTTTTTACTGTGTACGCTACAAAACTGGACATAATCATTCTTCGAATGATGACAATACCTGTACTTATAGTTAACGCATTCTTTAAAAGAATTTTTCTTCAACACATGGTGTACCAACTGCTCTTCTAGTAATTAGAGTTCAGAAATTTTTTCACTAATTTTATACTTGGAAAATATTTAAATCAAAAATAAATTTAAACACACTGAATGTCTACGAACTCGCACAATTAAAAAAAAAAAGACTAAGATATAAGTGCAGAGGTGTTTAATAAATGTTCTTGTATCACACAGTTAAGCAGCATCTTTAACTTGAGCAATTGACGAGAATGCTTCGCATTCAGTAGGAGAACTGTTAAATTTTCACGATGCCAACGTTTTGCGGAAACTTCTGTGGTATTTCATAGCTATGCGACCAATTCATGATCAGTAGTTAGAAAAGTAGACCTTTGCTAGTAATACTTACCATTACAAGATATATATATTTTTATTATATATTTGGACACTCCAGATAGTGACGTATCTGCCTAACTTTTTTCCCAGAAAACAATTCACTTAATTCCACCAACAACTTTTAAAACAATCAACTATAGTATACTCTGCGCATGGGATAACAATTTTTTCCACTAGGTAGGAATAAAAATCATCCAAACTGGTGGAAAATTCACCAAGTTGGAAACACTGCAGTCCCCTCCTCATCACCCCCTCCAAAGACCGTCACAACCTGGCGAAGTCTTGACGATACGCAGAATGCCCCCACTAATTGACAGCAGTCGTAACATCTTGCGAATGGGAAATATCACGCACCGTTCTGGCACCATCACAACGTAATTGTCCGTTTTCTTCCGGGTACATTACACGGTCAACCAGTTTTACCACCTGTTCTACCGTCGGTTGAGCGCTTTTGAAATGAAACCCCTTAACAATAATTTCCCTTACGCGTAATTGCAGGTATAAACTATACACGGTAAATTGCGGTCTTTTGAAATAAACCTTAAAAAACAAAAACACTTCCTATTAGCTGTCCGGCATACAGGCTCAACGTTAAGTTGGCAGCGAATTAAGAAAAAATGGTTCCATGTCTTGGCGTTGTACTGTGAGTATGATGTTTAAATGTATGGCAAATTAAGTTTGTTAACTTCTACTTTATACGCATTAAATTACGAAATGGCATATTAGGAACACATTTAGGATCCCAAAAATGTCATGTTTCCCTTGACTGGGGCATGAATAAAGTCATTAGGCCCATGGCAACGTAAATTTTATGTGTGGCGAAAGGATACAAAATGAGAAACAGTAGATCTTAAACACGGTTTTCACAAGTGCTCAATTAACCATGAACAGTCTGTCGCTACCACCACCTGAGTTATACAGGATGATGGCTAGTAGGGTACTGAGCTACCATACTTTGGTGCAGACTAAGGGCACCTGTGGTTGTTGCGTAAGGGGTAAACAAATACTCGTATTATCTGTTAGTTAACACACCAGTCTTTTTTTTTTGTCTGAAGGTAACATAGGTATTTACACACACCGGTGAGACTGAGCCCCCCCCCCCCTTTTACAAGTCGTAGGCCTGAAGGGCTGGTTGACGAAATGCTATGCATCGTTTCTACTTAACTGTGACAGCGGCTTCTTGTGAGTTGTCTTCCTAGGTAGAGGAGGTCTGGTGATTGGGGTGGCCCTTTTACAGGCCCTCGGACTGGCTCTCGTTGGCGTGATGTACTCAACTGGCTTCTTCTTTCGGCTTCGACTTACTCCCTTCCACATCCCGGCGAGGAACCCTTAGCGGGCCCCTACCCAGCTTCAGCCTTCTCGGCGCCGGGCTGCACTGGACTACTCCCTCTCGATGTGGCACTCCTCGTTGAAGCTCACCACTCGTCTTCGCCTTTGGTTGAAGCAGCTGGGTCAGCTCGGCTTCCCTTCTCGGAAGTCCAGGATTGGTTTCGCGGGACTTGTGATGTCTCTTTGATCTCGGCTGGCGTTCCTCGTCGGAGACGTCGCGTCCCCTCTCCTACATCGATGTCTGCCACGACCCGTCTCGCGCTCCCAACTTCTCTGCCTCGGAAACTGCCACTACTTTTTCGGGAATTAACTCAAAAGTTCTCAGCACTTTTACTTGGTTTGTCCCGGAAATTTACACATAAAGTCTCGACTGTTCCTTGGTTCTCTTCCTTGTGATGTCACAATTGACTGACTGACTGACTGACTGACTGACTGACTGACTGCTTCCCACTCGTCTCGCACTTCGCGTCCCGACTTGGTTTGTCACGGAACTCTACACATACTGTCTCGGGCTAACTGACTGAACTTCGCTGGCTCGGCCAGGGTCCGAAATCCCGGCCTAGGTTGACTGGGTGACTGACTGTTTCCTACATCACTCTTGGCGCGGGGAGCTCACTGCTCCGCCTCTCGGCACAGTTACTGAACAACTTATTGTGAACAACTGACTGAGCCGGGGTCCAAACCCCAGCCTTAGTTTACTGACTCTCGCTCTAAATGCCTTCTCTGCCTCGCATCGCGGCTGCCGAACTACTCCTTCCCATCTCAGCTGAACTGCCTTTTGTCTTGGCTGTGCCCGTGACTTTAACTCGTGTCTCGCTATAATTGACTGACCGTTGTCAGCACTTTCTCGCGAGAGAAATCGGGGATTTCCCTCTGTACCTCGTACGTTTTTGTGCCTGATTTTGCGTCTCGTCAGCGGCTTGTGTGCCCCAACCAGGATGGAGGGAGGGTGAAGGTGGGGTGACGGGGATTCCTATGGAGCTGTGGTCTGCATAAAATCTGCTCAGGGGCTTCCCCTGTGTCCTTCGTCGGGGCCGCTTATCTGGCGGAAGGTTCATCCCCGAGCAGCTATATGCCTCGGGACTTACCCTGTTTCAATCTGGCTTCGGTTCTTTTCCGAGGGTGAATCCCCGGGTTGGAAGTTTTGTTGTCAGCTGCCTGCCCTGGCTAGCTGCCTGCCCTGGCTAAGTATGACAGGGTGTGGAAACAGCACTATGCCTATACTAGTATGCGACATGCATCAAGTCTATATTGGAATGTAAACGCATGAATACTGTACTGTAACGTTAATGTTGGTAAGGAATAAGGAAGAACAGAGATCTTTATGTGTAGATGAATATTAGCGCCAGATTACATTTTTCTTCTTCTTTTATAACAGTTAGAAAAATTATTGCCGTAATTGCAGTATATTATCATTAAGTTCCGAACAATTCCCCAGCGTAAGTTAATCGACCCATTTACGTTAATTATGAAATGAACGGAAACATCAATTTCCACATGTGGCTGTAATATGCACAAGCGCCCTGAAACAAGAAAATAATTATAATTTGTTAGTTAAAGTTCTGAAAGTGTTCATTTAACCATTATATAAGCAGTTTACAGTAAACTAAACGCTTTTGAAATCCCTGCTGAAGATCTACTTGTATGCAACATTGTGTATTCTTCCATCATATGTAAAATTAACATTGTCATGAGCCTAATCACTTTATTCATGCGTCGGTGATGTGAAATCGTAAAAGTATTAAAAAAGTAAATATTTTAAAAATTTCCTAATTCTTAAACATTCATGCATTAGGAAAACGAAAAGGAAAAGAAAAAAGTCAGTATTCCAGAATGTTTACCTAACATTTTTAATTCAGCGTTAAGGCATGGAACTATTTCCCCTCCGTCGTTTCCAACTTTACTGGGCACTTACCAGTCAGTGTGTTCCCCGTTAAAATATATGCAAGTAGAGGTAATACAATTTTTAAAAAGTTGATGTCAAAAGATGCACAAATTTTATCAAGGTTCCATAGCAGGGCAGGTAAGTGTATACAAGCACAGGAAATTGTAGTATGTATACAGAAAACATCAAAATATTGTACGACACTTAGCATGTATTGCAGGGGACCAACACTTGCAGGATGTCCATAGTATGGTATTGGGCCACCCGCAACATGGAGACAGGCGGCGATACGGTCGGGCATGGAGGCGTAGAAACGTCGGATGTTCCCCCGAGGAAGACCTTGCCACAGCTGGCGTGACTGACCCTTTTAAACCCGCCGTAGTTTACGCTGGCCGAAGTTACCGTCCAGCCTGGTCCCAAACGTTCTCGACGAGCGAGAGGTCTGGGGAACTTGCTGGCCAAGGAAGCGTGTTGATATCACGTAGGCAAGCTATGGGGTTGCAAAGCTGCACAAGTAAGGGGGACGCACATGGCCACAGGATATCCTGGACGTATCGCCACGCCGTCAGGGTTCCTTCAGTCAACACCAGTGGTTTGCGGGAATCGTAGGAAATGGCACCCACACCATGGTACCTCTCGTTGGGGCGACGAGCTGCTATACAATGAAGCGCGGATCACGGCGTTAACCAGGGCGTCTCCAGACTCGAATTCGGCGGTCGTCTGTATCCAGACAAAACCGTGATTCGTCGCTGTACACCACTAATCACTAATCCGCAAACTGCCATGCTACCCGTTCCCAGCAGAAGACACATGATCGGCGATGCTGAGATCGTAATGGTAGACGTCTTAAGGGACTCTGCGAAAACGATCTGCTGATAAGCAATGGTACCTGGTCCCATCATAGTCTTCAATAATGTGCATATTACCTGACTTCCTTCTTTCTTTTGGATTCACGTAAAAGTCATTTGCATTATGATATTAACAAAATCCTATACATTTATTCTACTCTGTGGAGAACCAGGGAAATAACAAATCCTCCTGCCAATAGGTTGCTCACGGTAAAGTGAGCACTTTTGCAGCCCTGGTTACTTCTTCCTATCAGATTTTTTGCAGTTATACTTTTTTTTTGGCACGTTGAGGGTAAACGTTTAGTGTGCAGCGGAAGTTGCGCGTGTACAGTGTAACGAAATTCGACAGTGAACGTGAAAGGGGTATGACCCAACGTGTATGTAGTATCATCTATCTATATACAAACGCAAGGTACAGCACGATATAGCAGGTGGTTATATTTAAAACTGACAGAAAATCAGTTCGTGTAATAAGCAAATTGGAAAACATTTCATTTATATTAGTAATTCATTGTATATATATATATATATATATATATATATATATATATATATATGTGTATATATATATCTCTCTCTTATTAATTAATTTTACTTACATTGTGCAATGAAAAATTTTAATTTTTGTGTGTATTATTTTATTAAGTTATACTTCTTTGGCGCGTTGAGAGAAATTTTATTATGTTCTTTAATCAAACCTTAATTAATTGTATTTAATGTCTTTCTTCTGTCATTTTATTGTTTTTCATACTTACATAAATTATTTGCATAGGTAATAAAATTGTATTTTAGTTACGCCAAAGAAGTATACCTTCTTATTTCATCCTTTAGCTACTTTTCAAAGTAAATATTGAGATGTAAGTAATAAACACAGTGTGTATGTTCCACCGCACTCAGTAGTTAACATCTAAGGCTAAAATAAAATATATTTATTGACTATTATTCCAAATGAGACGGCTTTCAAAAGTGCTCACTTTACCGTGAATAGCATATAGCTGAGGTAGGACAAATTATAATAAGTTCGACTGGAGACTTCCCTAGATGAAGTGGTAGGTATTGTTGGTTCAGCAAATGTACTTGTCACGTCGTCATCCTAAACTATTCCCACAACGGCAACCAGGCCAATATGGAATATTTCACAAAGTGCAGGAGCCAGTAAGGCCCAAGGCCTCAATAAAAGTACCACCGAAAGTCTCTCCTGTAATATAAACGCAGAAAAAAAGACGGGAGATGGTAAAACAACCACGATAACATGTTCGTGGGTACAGAAATCGCGAGCTGGAAACTGTTACTCCGGTGTGGATTGGGTGGGGCCGCAGTCGTCGAGTGCGGCGAGTTATCTTGTTTGCCTTGTAAAGAAGGAATTAATAAGTCAAAACCTGCTATAGCTCATTCATTAAAATTCACGTCATCTGTTTTTACAAAGGTGTTCCGCCTCCATTGTACAACAGTAAACGGCGTTACCGGTAGAGGAATTATGGGGACTTTGGCACATCGGAACCTGGGACCGGAGCGTCGGAGCTGTTCGCGCTCTGCCATTACGGTCAGTCAGAGGCCATAATGGATCCAGGTGACCTTGACCTCGAACCCGGTGACCTTTGACTTTGACTCCGGTGACCTTTGACCTTAAAAATCCATAAAATCAAAAAAAATCCATAAAATCCAAAAAAAATCCACAAATTTATAAAAATGGTATAAAAATATTTTAAAAAATGATTTTAAAATTATTAATAAATTATTTAAAAATTATTAATTAAAAAATATATATAAATTATTAAAAAAAACTTAAATTTCCAGAGATCCACAACATCCCCTCCACCCATACTCATTCCACCATCTTGGTAGGTGCAGTCAACCATCTTGGTATACGTCACAGCCACCGTCCACCATTTTGGTCGGTGCAATCCACCATATTGGTAAGCGCAGGCGTCCGCCATCTTGCTACGTACAGTCCGCAATATGGTAGGTGTGACAATCATTGTCCGCCATCTTGGGTTTTTCGATTGGCATATGCTTACACATTACTGGAGTTTGTCTCTCACCTTCGTTCAACCGCCATCTTGGTTTTTCGTTTCTAATTTGTTTTACATTGCTGCTGCTGTCTCCAGCACTGCACCTAGCAGATGACTGATCCCCACCACCCCCTCATCCAATATATTTAGTTGTCCAATTGTCCCACCCCTGATTCTCATTGTCTAATTGCCCACCCTCTTCCAATATACTTAATTGCTCCAGCAAGTTCTCATTTGATAAGTACTCAGTTTACCGAGAACAGCGTATACTCACACATATTTACACATGAACATTCAAATACTCAGATACCTATCCCTTCGTATATTTCTCATGGGTCAGTTGGTCAGAAGCAGGCATGTTTGAACGTTTCCGGAAATTCCCGATGACGAAGATTCTCTGAACTAACACTACACCTGCGGCAGTCCACATAAAAAGGTACGCTGTAAATAATTTGTTGTACTTTTACAAGAAAAATTCTTGGAAACCCAGTTGCCAAGAAAATCTTCTTTTAGAATTACAAACAATTTTCTTGTAAAATATGCAAAATAATTATTTGTAATATTACAAATGACAGGGTTGTATAACTTACATTTTATAAAAGTAGAAATAAAATTATTGTGTTCTTATAGAAAACAAATGGGATGAATTAATAACAAAGAATAGTGAAAATAATTCACTAATAAAGATTTACACCTTGCCAGAACCGGGACCAGTTCTCATGTCGCTTGTGTTATTAACCCACAGCCTTAACCACAAAACCAACTTGATTTACAAACTTTCAACTAATTTTTATTCAGAATTTAACTATAAATGCCGACAACATTAGTGAAGTTATTCGGTTAACAAGATCGCATTAATTTCATTTTAAGAGTTCTGTGTATATATGAAACATTAAATTAACAGTTGATGAGTAAAATCCTAGGGTGTTTTTAAAATTGTCTTTATGTTATGATTATTTGAGCTGTTTTAAGTGTTTCGCTTTATTCAAACTTACAGTATGTTTCTTTTTGCACGCAAATACACTTCAAAAAACCCCTAGGTTTTGTACAAACAGTACTATTTTACGTTGAGTGTCGGCCATTTTTCTTGAGCTCGTGGATACAGATCAGTGTAGTACAAAGGTTTCTCAAGTTCTGTTACAAACACAGCTTTTGTGGTTTTCCAAACAAGGAATTTTACAAGTGAAGTTTTTGTACTGTTACAAATATTTGTAAAATTACAAACAATTTCTCAGTAAATGTACTAATTTCTTTTTTGCAGTGTAGTTGAAGGGCACCGTTTGTGAAAGGAAGGTAGGAGAATGGGGTGAGTTGCCAGCCGTCTCGGTGTCATTACTCCAAGATCGTCTCGACCGGGACAAAAGGCTCTCGCTGTTTCGCAGGCGGTGATGGAAGTGCTAACGAGCGAGTGAGACTTCAGCGTGTAATGGGTTGGCCCGACTGCTAGTTGCTTCTCGCGGGGAAAACGCCGCTGTGATAAATGGACCGTCATAGTGTCAGTTTTGCTCCTCGGGGAATAGGTTTATTCTACTCGGATTGGGAAACTCAGTGCTACTTGTTTCGCAAATAAAAAAAAATTTCGCCGCCAGGTGGCACAGGTGTTGCATGCTTGCCAGATGCAATATTTTCTCAGTTTCGCGTGCGAATAAATGGGATATCTGCAATACTCGCATAATAAACACAATTATGTAAAATATTAAGCTCTGTATTTTGTTAAAACCTACGTGAAGCATAATCTTAACGAAATGCGTCCACATGTTAGGTAAGGTTAGGTTAGGTGGGCAACATTTAAAATGTAAAACACGGTAATACTTGTTATTTATTCGTGCAATGTAACTAAATAGAAACGTTACAATCATCAACACAACATGCACTTACATTTAGTTACATATAACTTATATTACTAAGTAAACAATGCCCTCTCTTTGGCACTGGCTTTTATGCAAATAATAATATGACTACCACCTAACCTAACAAGTAGACCATATCGCACTACTACTACTTAGAGTGGATTTGTGCGACTATTATCACATCGAGACAACTTGTCCGAGTCTAAATCCAAAGCCCTTTCAGGCGTTGGAGGCTCATCATGGGCATCAGCCCACGCAGGTGCTGATGGGCACCTTCTTATGCCAGAAGGGCCAGCCACAGCGAAACATTGCGATACTGGTCTCTCAGATATGTCTGGTATTGATATCGAACCAATCGAACCGTCTCGAAGAAATCGATATAACCTCAGGTTCGTCAAAATGTTCCGGTTTTATTACAGGTCTCCTTTCACATTCCCAATAGGGACGCTTGGCCTCCACTACTGTGACTGTTTGGAAACCAATCTCTTTTCAGTGGAGGGTCGTTGGAAACAAACTAAATGGACTTTTTCCATGAAATAAATTTTTCCAAGACACCTGCCACTGGAAGTCGCACAGACATGCCTTCACAAAGACGTTTAATGATACTGTCGCAATGGCATTCGTGCTTATACTCCTCAAAGACAAGGTCATCTACATCCTGAGAAGCAAACTTACCAACATCTGGGCAAAAGATTCTCGCACCTCGCAGTATGCGATTGCAACAAGTGGACTGTCGTTAAAATAGTTTTGGCAAAACGTTGGTCTACACCTCTAAATTGACGGAATCAGTCAATATTTACTGTTTGCCAGTTAAAACTGCTCCATTCGGAATCTGTAGAAAAACTATCACCAATTCTTCATTTAAAAGAAATTTGTTAATTCAAACAGTAGAACATTAGTTATTTATATTTGGTTAATAAATAAGCTCCACAAAAAAAGGATAAAAAAAAAAAAAAGCATTCCTATGTGAGATAAGTTAAGTATGATTTATGTTGTTGCAAAGACAAATATTGCAAATAAAAATTAGATGTGTTTGGGATCAAACCTCCGCGCAAAACTTGGAGCTTTTTGCAGCTTTGATGGTCAGCCATTTTAACGTACTGCTTTACCGCTGCACAGTAAGTGCTCGCACTATTGACATAGTCAATTCGAGATTACTTCAAATTGTTCTGAAGCCCTGCTAAAGTTCCGCTTTCACGACATTTCTCCGCTCCGTGAATACAAAGCTCAACCAAGTCTTAGAAAAATACACTAAAGGGACAGCGCACCGCATTCGTGCGCATTCTGTGTAATAATAAGCATGAATACACTATACCAAAGTCAGTCTAAGTTTAGTTCAGATTTTTTGCTTATATATATGTGTGTGTAATCAATTTACGAGGTTATCGATGTTCACTATTATCTGCCATTTCATAATGCAACGAGACACTACAGCTGTTAAATTGTTATTTATAGTGACAGGTTACGTTGATCAGTAATAATTTAACTAATTCGATAGTGAGTCCATTAAATAAGATAAGCGGGCTTTAACCGACTAAAGTTTTGTTTCCTGCATGTTGACTAATAAAAAATTGAGAAAACGATACATTTGATAAAATATTGAATTGGTTCTAACATTTTACTGTCGAACTATAGCACAGTTATTACTAGTCAACCTGTCACTCCAAAATAAAAGTTACATTCTGTTTAACCCTCGTTGCGTTGTAAAATGGTGGATACTAGAAAATTGAAACCACTATTTTTTTTCATTCAAAGCACAGAATTTGAACTTAACTTATACTCACTTTCAAACCTTACAAATACATGTACGTGCGCAGAATTTGTGTATATTTTGACAGCATGTAGTTAAGTCAAAGATAACATCAACGAGTGAAGTGGCGTAGTATTAATACGCTTAACTTGCATTCGAGGGAACCCAGTTTCGATTCTGGGCCAGGCAATTCAGAATTTGTTTTTCAATGTTCGTCCAAAAGTCTCGCCAGGCGATCGCTGGTTTCTTAATTAAGGCTTTAACTGATTGTTTTCCCGACCCTCTAGCCAATGATATTTAAAACTATGCTGACATACCAAAGCCCGCAACTCACGAAATCAATTTCTGTTTGCCCTACTCACCAGTATTGCTAGTAACAGCATTGTAATATTTTTGCTACAACTAACCAACACATTATTGCCTGCCAATACACTGCATTTACTGGTGATCACAGAAGTACTCTTGGGGCCATCAGAATATATATTTAAAAATAAAAATTATTATTGTTGTGAGGTCTATATTGACAGAAGAATTTTCTGGGTGCCAAGAAATTTTTTTTGTCACCGCAAAACTGGTTTCTTGGTGTTAACATCTTGGTCACTGATTAAGTGCAAGTAAATTTACTCACGGTAGGCATTAGACGCAGACGATACTATTTCGGCCTTCTCGCCTATTTAGCGTGATACCATGCCTAGCCGGGAAGTGTTCAGCATCAAGTTCGTGTAAGTTGTGGGACATAGGAACCACCAAGACATAAATTTCAACAACCTATTATCCATTCACTGTCACCTCAACCTCTCTGAAGCCCTGCTTATGTTCTACTTTCAGTATATCCCTCCGCCTCATGCAGAGAAAGCTTAACAGAGTCTTGAAAATTAAAACCAAATGACAGTGCGCCGCATTCGTGCGCACTCAGTGTCAGTGTATTTATATTTTGCATAAGAACTGTTTTTTTGCTGGAAATTATAAACACATCCATTTTCTCCCTATTTTATACATATTTATTATAAATTTAATACTATAATTTATAAATAAAATAGAATTAAAAGTTAAATTTAAGCAAAACTAAGGCATTTTATCTTAGCACGAGTATGAAACGCTTGTGATACATTATATATTTCGGAAACAACCAAGTACGTCGTACATGGGGTGGTTTTTCTAAGGTTTGATCCAAAAAGTGTGAAGAAACCGCGAGTAGACTATAACAGCTGAAACGTTATCTGCGGAGAAGTAGCCTGCATGCCATAGCCGACGCGGTGAATCTGTGCGATTGCGAATCTCAACGCTGGAAGTAGCCGGCTTGTAAACTGGTTCAGCTGCGTGGCATCTTGCGATCAAGGATGCCCATACACGACTTCAGTGCATCTGCCTTGGAGCAGACAGCGTACTCGGCGGCTGTTATTGCTAGGACGTTTACCTTCGTCTGGAGGAAGGTCAGGCCGACTGCGACGATGGTTCCGGATCCACCGACTCACGCCACGATCAACGACACCAAGTCGATATTAACACTCGAGTGGACTCATCACATTTAGTTTCAGGTGCGGCAGTAAAATCTAGAATATTTTCACCGGTAGATATAATTCTAAAGTGATTTCGTATGAAATATTGCACGTAGGTTAAACGAGACCTAATAAAATTTCATACAAAAATAACTCTTCGCTGTAAGGTATTTCTCGAACAACTTCGTTTTGACCTGAAACGTGTTCAGAGTTCTGTTATTCGAGGTGGCTTTAATTCAAAGATCAAACATTAGGCCTGCTGTCAAAAAAATGTAAAATCGTTTTACGTACAGCTAAACTATATAAATTTCATTTTATCTTAATGCTGAACTTCTAAAGTTGTTTGTTAGTCAGAAAAAAAAGCGGCGTTAGACCTACTAGCTGCCGCATAGAATTTACGTACATAACCTTAGCTGTAATTACAAAATATTTCGGTTTCCAGTTCCAGTATTCAAGCTAAGTGGCCTAAACTACAGATTTTTTTTTTTTTTTTGCATTTTTTCTTAATTTCTCAAGCCACTTCAAAGAGTTGTAAAACTGACATTGCATATGGATTTCAAAGAATAAGTTTTCAATAACTCGAAAAGAGTAAGCCACAATTACTTATACAGGCTGTTAATAATGAAGTAAACGTTCTTGAAAACGACCGTTTGGGAAAAAAATATACATTTACTCGTTAACTGCGTACTTGCTGCTGAACACACAGGCACGGAGACTCGACGAATGAAACAAAATAGTTCCAAGTCTTGCCGTCGTATTGCGAGTGTAATGTTTGAATTTACGGCTNTGAAAACGACCGTTTGGGAAAAAAATATACATTTACTCGTTAACTGCGTACTTGCTGCTGAACACACAGGTATGGAGACTCGACGAATGAAACAAAATAGTTCCAAGTCTTGCCGTCGTATTGCGAGTGTAATGTTTGAATTTACGGCNTGGAGACTCGACGAATGAAACAAAATAGTTCCAAGTCTTGCCGTCGTATTGCGAGTGTAATGTTTGAATTTACGGCTAATAGAATTGATGTCATTTTCCTTTACATATATAAGAGTAAAAGGGGTCGCGGTGGAATACTCGTCTCCCACCCAGCGAACCGGACTCGATTCCCGGCGTGCTCGCTCCCCGGATCTTCGCAAGAGGGAACTGTGCCGGGCGATGCCGCTGGTCGGCGGGTTTTCCCGGCGATTTCCCACTCCCCCACCCCCTCCCTGATCAATTCATTCCTGCGCTGTTCCATACTCACCTCACTTCACCTTCATCGGCTCTAAAGACCTCGACGTCAAGATCCGCCCTAATCTCTCTACTTCACTCCACATTACGGTAAGAGCTGACATGTTAGTAATATGCTTAATTTCCTTACAATTTCACGTCTTCCCATGTCTGACGAACGACTAAAATCGTTTTTTATCATGGCAACGTATATTTTACACATGATGGATGAGCACAAAATGAGGACAAAAGTTCATCTTAAGCAAAGTTTTCAACATTGATTAATTAACTGCGAACATTCTGTAAAAGCATGTTTTAATAATATGATTGAAATAATTATTCATATATTTCACGTGCTATTTTTTAAGATAATATGTGTTTCACTTGTGTACTTATGTGTGTGCGTGTGCGCGTAGCGAATCATATTTTTATGTCATTGTACACCATATGCTAGCTGTTACGGCTTTTCTATTCAGGCCTTCGTTTCATTATGTCTATCGTTCTACATTAGTATAATTGGTATATTACCATATATTATGCGTGTGTAACATGTGAAAATGTTCAACCCTTTTTACTTACATGCCACTCTAATGAATCAATTACGTTCATCTTATCGTTTGACACACAGATCTATAGCGCCCGTCTGTTGAACTACATTTTTTTTTAGTTTTAAAATATGCCTGTATAATAGGAAATTGTGGTACTGAAAGTAGACATATGGTATCAGTACGTTAAAGTTTGAGATAAGGTATTAATAATTTATAATTACAAAATAATAGGAAGGTAAGATTACTTGTCATGCTTAGACACCCCCCCCCCCCCCNCCCCCTCCTTTTCTCCCGCGAGGTGACACCAGCTGTTCACTCTACCACCGGATTTATGAAAAATGCCAACACTAAGTGCTCTATTATAGTTTGTATCACCATTGTGAAGAGGATGGAAAAAACTTATGCGTATTCGAAGGGATGACAGTATGTTATCTTAAGAATGTAAACAATTTCTTTTCTGTTTTTTTTTTTGAGGATGTATTAATTGTTTAAGTAAGACATGATATAAATGGTAACTCGACAGAAATGTCACGCCAGTTGAAAACTAGTATTAGTCGTGTTATTTTTTTTTATCGTAAACACGATACGTTTAACTGAAATTCTCGGTTTGTACAAATTTCATTAAGTTATTTTAACACCGAATTCGATTCCAAATAAACTAAATCTAGAAGGCACAGAAGTGACAAGTCGCAATTTCATTGAAATACGACACTTGGCTGACTTGCTTGCTATTTCGAATTTAAATTTTTATATAAAAAGTTAACAGTGAAATACCTACTCGGGGACCACATGATTAATTTTTAATTAAATATTCATGACAATCGGATGACGCGGACAGTTATTTTGAGCTGTAGACTGACGTATTTATTTTGTTCAATTCTGAGCATTGTGCGCAAAAATAATTTCATTTTATTATTCAAAAGTAAGTTTAAGCGTTACCGCACACTTTGAATACCGCTATTTCACACCAAAAAGAAAAAAAATGTAATATTCTAAAAATGTAGAAATTGATTTTAAATCAATTGAACGTCCTTAAGTGCCATAATACACTGAAGAGCAAAAAAAAAACTGGTATAGGCGTGTGTATACAAATAACTGAGGTATGGAACCAATCAGAGTAACGCGATGCGGTCAGCAGCTAGATCGGTTACTGCTGTTACAATGGCAGGTTATCAATATTTAAGTGAGATTGAACGTGGTGTTATAGTCGGCGCAAAAGCGATGGGACATAGCATCTCCGAGGTAGCGATAACATTTGGATGTTCGCGTACGACCATTTCACGAGTGTACCGTGAATATCGGGAATCAGGTAAAACATCACATCTTCGACATCGCTGCGGCCGGGAAAATATCTNTTTCACGAGTGTACCGTGAATATCGGGAATCTGGTAAAACATCACATCTTCGACATCGCTGCGGCCGGGAAAATATCTTGAAAGAACGGGACAAACGACGACTGACGAGAATAATTAAACGCGACAGACATGCAACCCTTTCTCAAATTGGCGCAGATTGGATTTGTGGACTGCCCTGCGGGATTCATGGTGCGAATTGCCTCATGCATACCTTCAGACATTAGTCGAGTCCATGCCACGTCGTCTTGCGTGCTCGGGGCCCTACACGATATTAAGCAAGTGTACAAATTTTTTGGCACTTCAGTGTAGCAGGCGTAGGGTTCGACTCATGATTGCCCATGTCCACTGGTGTCCTTCAACTGCTCAGCACGTATTCCACCTGTGTCCTTAAAAGCTTCGTCTTAGATTATTGGCACAAGAGAGCCGTCGATTGGACACGAATCCTGGCCGCAAGACAGTAGTGTTTAGTAACATTGTTAGTGCGGTACCTCATGCGGAACTCGAAATCATTTATTGGGCCAGATTTTTGCGTGGCGTGTTCTCCAATACTCGCAACAGCTGTCGGGAAATAAGTTACACAGTGTGGCAGTCTAAACCAGCGACAGCGAAGCCGACATGTCCTTCGCGCGACGTAGAACAGAATCGTATAAATGAAATAAGGTTGGTTGCTTTTCTTCCTTACTTTGAGATAACGAGGTCCTTGTTCATATATTCTTTAATATTTATCTGAGCTGAGTCGTGATTAGCATGCACATCAGGTGTAGCTACGAGGATGTAGCTGGTGTGTGTTCTTAAAAAAAAAATAAAAAATAAAAAAAAAACCGATCAGAAGTTAATGCTCATCTGCGGGAGTGTGTTTGTGGTCGCATGTTTCTGGTACAATCTACATTTTTTTAATGAATTCAACTCGTAAACTTGCACGCATATGCTGTCACCACCACGCAAACCAGTTCGTTAGAGATTTGGCAAAAATATATTTGGCTTTTTTTTCGAATGCATGATAAGAAAGAAAAAATCCGGCAGTTAATTAATACAACTCTCTGAAAAACCTCTTCCAGGGAGGGAAGATAAGTGGAANAAAAAAAAAAAAAAAAAAAAAAAAAAAAAAAAAAAAAAAAAAAAAAAAAAAAAAAAACTGGTTAAGAGCTAAGGTTACCCATGTTTAAAATTAGCTAAAATATTTATTTAATTAGTAAAACTCAGGAAGCCAGTTAGTATATTTTGAGCCACCTAATGCAAACTGAACGGTCAATAAATAATATATATAAAACGTGAGGTTTCTGCTTCATGATTCCTATGAGTACAGCACTGAGTCAGTCTTACTCTTGAGTGGCCATGCCTTATGCCTGTCTCTGAAAGCGCTGGATTGAACATAATTCGTTCTTTTATATTTATATCGAAACATTTTCCTTTCTACAAACTTTGTTCATAAAGTAATTTCAAGCAAAAATATTTCAGATTCTACACAGTTTGTATAATCACATGTAAAAATCATAATAGTAATGTTTTTGGAACACAAAAATAAAAACCAGTCAAATTATGTAAATTACTTCGAAAAAGTATGCCACAGACCAAGTCCAAATGCCAAAGTAACCACACAAATGAATATTGTGAATTTTTTTAAAATCCTACGTAAGTTATGCTACACATATTTAAAACTTAATTATGACGATAATTATATTCTAGTTGTTTATTTATACAAAGATTGGGTTTATTTTATGTGTGTTGCAACAACAGAATAATACACAGTTAGAAATTTCTGTAGATTTACGTAACATTTACGGATATGTAGAGTTAATTTATGGAAAGGCACTCCGTAATGACGAATAACGGGAATGAGCTCCGTAAATATAAAACACGGAATCTGTCCGTATTCTTACGACTTCTATTTTCAGACACGAACAGTGTCGATAATACCTGACGTGTATAAAACCCCATATTCACAATACTACTTCGTGTAAAATAGTAGTAGGCGAGTGCGAACCACTCGTGGAGTGCCAATTGTTTGATTGTTATTGAAATTCCGCTACAGAACAAAACTTTCTGTATACACAGAAATAAAACGAAATAGCTAGCGGTTCAACACGACTTGAAACTAAGAGAGGCGCGTTCGTCGCTTTCATGTAAAATCCATATTTACGAAATACAGCACTTCGTGTAAAGGTAAAACAGGCGAGTGGTTCGAGTTATGAGTGATAATTTTTCGATTCATATTAAAATCGCACTACAGGACAAAATATTTAATTTCTTAATATCTCTGTTATACATAGTGAAGTACATTACGAAAATAAACAATTATTTCTTAACCTTATTAGTAAACGTGAAATACAAAACAAACTCGCAAACACTCTAACATGGCTAGAAACTGAGATAGGTATGTACATACATCATTCTGCATAAATCCAGTATTTACAACACCACTTCATGTAAAAGCGTGGAAGGTGAGTGAATAAGATGTTAAACGGAAAGTTTTTTTTTTTTCAACTTCAGGCGAAATTGTTTAAACTTGTTATAGTCATTTTTATAAACAGTGAAACACACACATAACGAATGTAAAACTTTTTTATTATGCCTTTTTTTATAAAGAGCAGGTAAAAAAAAACATGCAAGTTTATGGACACGTTCCGTGAATTCCTGGAGATTTATATGAAATTTACGGAGAGAACGTCATTGAAAAAAACGAATAGTCCGTAATTTTACGGACATTTTTTCTAACGGTGTAGCGTTTACGACATGTGATTACAAATATACAATGCTAGGTATATTTTTATTTTGCAGGAAAAGACATCACGTGCATTGTCAACAAGTTAGAACAGTGTTTCGTGAGATCATAAAAATTAATGATGGCATTTACGATGGCTGCTGCAAAATTCGATGGTTATATCTGTCGGGCAACTGTTAAAAGCTGGCCTTCGTAGCTGAGACGGAGTATATACTCTTCACTGTGCCGATGCTCGCAGTCAGCAGACTTCACTCCCGCTGGTCACACCCACTGCCACTCGTCGCTCTGCTGGTTCGTCGCTTCGCTGTCTTCGCAAACCTGGCGCTTAAAGTCGCACAAGCCTACAGACTCTAAACTGTCAACATGGACAATATCAGTCAAGAAGCGAACAAACAAAGTTTTATGTATACCTTTCCAAGAGGAGGATTATTGAATAGTATTGTTTATTTAGTTGATTTTGTTATTTCCACATCCATCGTTGTAACAAAAGCAATATTATCCATAGAAGCGAACAGCCAGATGATAGAACAAACTCTTGTTCGTGCTGATGGTTTCACAGTAACGACCTCCTTTGAAAACTGGAACTATTGCACACAGGCGGAGGACGCACGATTGCAAATGCATGCTCCGTGCATCGCTCGCGGTGCTGCAAGATTGCGTTCCTGCGGTCGAACAGTTGTGTGATGTGTGCTTGAGTTTTCCACACACGGCGGATGCGCGCCGTATTACGCGAGGAGAATCATTGTAATTCTGTTCTTACTTGGAAACCATATCCTTACATCGAGTTGATAGAACCGGCACGTGCTTTGCGGTTCTGCGCTCTCGTTTTTGCGTTGCAGACTTAACGGCGGTATTTGTACCGGATTTTGCCGCCGGATGCGAACGGATAACGGATCCTGCCATTTAGCTGTTTACGAATAAGAAATGATAGTTCATTGGTTTTCCGCAATGAACACATAATTAGCTGGTAGTAGTATCATTATATGCGTCCGGGGGCTAGGGGTTAGGTGTCCGGAGCAGGAACCAACATCATGCTCTGTCATTCCGGTCACCCAACCGCCATCTTGTATCCGGGTGACCTTGACCTTGACATTAAACCAATGATCATGACCTTGGATAACCTTAAAACCAAAATAATCAAAACAAATTAGAAAATCCCCTAAAAATTATAAAAAATAAAAAATAAAGTTTTAATAATTATTTAAAGCTGTACATATAGGAGCCAGGGGTTCGATGGCAGGTGGATCGACTAAGCTAACAACGACATGATCAGCCCTCACCAGGTCGAGCAGTTCCCATATCGTCAGCCATGTTAGATGTCCATGGCCATGACCTTTGACCCAGACCCCAGTAATTATAAAGCCAAAAATTTGTAAAAATCTAAATAACTTCCAAAAAATTCTAACAAATTTCCAAAAAACCCCTTGACACTTGACCCAAAAGCAAAGACCCAAGATCTCATGACCAATGACACAGTCACACATTGCACCATTAACCCATTGACCCAAGACCCCATTGATCCCAAGACCCCATGACCCATTGACCCACTAACCCATTGACACAAGATCCCACGATCCATGACCATAACCCATTGAACTTTGACCCATTGACTTATAACCCATGACCAAAAAATCCTAAAATTTTATAAAAAAAATATAAAAAAATTTCTAATAATTATTTTTAAAAAAGAATGAATAAATTTATATAGAAAACTTGCGTTTCAAGAGGTTTCCTCAGCGACAGATCCAGCAGACTTCTGACTCTCGCGAATGTTTCTCATTGGTTAGTTAGTCGACCAGCCTCCACCGCTCACCTTTACTCATTCTGTCGAATGCACTCCACCCACCATATTAATTTTTTCGTTTTTCATTTGTTTACATTTTCATCACTTAGGTGATGCTAGTGTATTAATTATCGATTTCGCCGCCTGAGAAGCTGGCGATTTAGCCACCATGTTAGTTGTTGTCGACCTTGCCCTTGACCCCAATTACATACAACTCGAAAAATCGAGAAAAACCGAAGTTCATACAATTGTGCATTACTAGCTGGTCACAGCAAGGACCCCTACCGACTAACCATACTAGCCAACGACTGACTCCACCTAAGACTAACTCCACCCAAGACTGGTTCCTGGCGAGATTGACTGAGCACAAGACTAGCTCCTGACAAGACCGGCAAGTAATGTAAAACATTAATAAATCTTATGGCTTACAGTGCTTGTTTTGGAAAGCAATAATCCTTAAAAAATCAATAATTCAAATTATTTTATTTCAAAATATTTTAATTACTTGACAAGACAAATTTTTTTTCTTGATTGTGGGTTCTTGAATTGAGATCTGAAATCTGTGAAAGAGTGGTTGGTACCATCAAACTCGTTCAATAAGAAAGTAGCCTACGGAGTAAAGTGCGTTATCGCAGACCTACATAATGACGTAACCTTGGACTGATAAGAATTTAAAAAAATGGATACATATATACGTGTTTAAATAAGCACTCATAAATTGTGTGTGTGTGTGTGTGTGTGTGTGTATATATATATATATATATATATATATACATATATATATATATATATATATAGCTCTGGTATAAAATTATCAGACGAAAGTTTTCCAATAGAACAGCTACAAAATTACTAAACGGGGCCGTTCTTTGCTTGACAGCTACAATATATGTCGGTAAGCATGTAATTTTCCTAACGAACTACTCACCTAAGTTATACAAATATCATATGCGTTGGTAACATCTTTCCTACCTCGGCCGCGAAGAGAGTCCTGTTAACGATACTCAGCTTTCTAGGGGTAACCCTCGGACTGCCATACCTGATCTCCTGTTGGAGTTTACAAGCACGACGTCGAGGGGCCACGAAAGACAAAGATTGATCTACGCTCATTCAGCGCGAAGAGTGTCAATGTCCGGGAAGGGCTTACCCTCCATCACTTCCCAGAACCAATCCCCAATGGATCTCTCTGGGAACACCAGAGCCTACGTTACGTTGTTGCTTTCTTAGCCATCTATTTATTTTCCTGCAGAAATTCTAGGCTCAATCGGTTTCCCCCGGAAAACACAGCTGTAGAATCGTACCGACCCGAATTTCAAAACTCATCAAAATCATCCTTCCTCTAGAGATGTACGTTGATATAATCTGTTCATTGCTTCGCGGAATGTTTGTTCCTTATCTGGGGTTCTTATATAAACCCCTAATCATTCCATACCACCAGTGTCACTTCAGTCGTCTACACCACACTCTGTTTCCACCTTATTATTTGTCACTTCCGGTGTCACCATCACTGATACAGTCATATAGTCAACTCATGGTTCCTTCAGACTAATCTGAAAGCCTGATAAAGATCTAGTTTCAGACAGTGTAATAATATTTGACATATTAACTATTTATCGCTAGGCATCGCCAACATACCTTCATTCTCTCAGATTTTATTCAAATTAATTATAAATGAAATATTATAATTTATAGACAGAATATTAATTAGAAAGTTCAATTTTACTAACAATAAGGTACATTTATGTTAATACGTGTATAAAACGCCTGTAACACGTGACATATTTAGGAAACCGCCTAACACATTATATACACAAGGGATTTTTCTAAGGTTTCAAAAAGTGTGAAGAAACAGTGAATAGGCTCTGAAAGGGAATTTGTTACCATAGTTAATTCGCTATACGAGGCAGCGTGGAGGAACCGGTTTGAGTGATTGTAAACCATGACGCCCTGCATTTACTAGTCTTCACCGGCCGTCAGTCTACAACGGGGAACCCATTGCCCATTAATGCGCGTTCCCTTGTGGCCACGGATCAGCTCCAGCCAGCTCACACATGACATCCGAACGGTGTCATCATCGCCACAGTCATTTTCGCCTAGTCAATTCCTGCCACACACGCGCGAACATGCAAGGGTAACCTAGCACCCCGCTTCAATGACAATTACCAACTGCCAGAAGACAGACCCGGCGTCTAGGGCCAGCTCTCTCCAGCGGCGGGTAGAAGGGTAATCCTAGCAAAAGGTGTATTTTTATTTTTTATTTTTTAAGTGGCTACCCAGAGGCCTGTACACGTTTTCTTATCACCCCCACTCCAGTGCCCTTTCTTATTAATGTGGGGGTATATAAGTATTCCTTTACTTTCCCTGTTAACTTCCCCTTTCTTTCTGTCTTTTGGGGTTTGGCTTGCTATTGGGACCACGTAATTTTTTTCACCCCTTTGAGTTTATTCTAGCACATATACGTCCAGGAGTTCTGGAGTAGTGGCGTGGCCCAGTTTGACCTGCCATCCACCCAGCTCCCCACAATTCCAAGAATTTGTTCTACATTGCATCTATGCCATTATATAACGGGAGCAGCCGGTGAAAACCTGCAGGCTAGTGTCAACGTCCGCCACGCTCCCCGTATTAAATAAATCGCGAGTGACCCAGCCCGGGGATCAGAACCCGCATCGCCGTGGCGGGAAGGTTTTCGACACCGCTGACTTGCGTCTCTGGCCAGGCTCTCGGAGGGCAGGCGGAGTTGAAGGACGTCGGGGCGGTGGAGGTGGAACAGTTTCACGAGCGATTACGTCTCGTGGCGAGATGTGAGGCATGAGGAAGGGGGAGGGCGCGATGACGCAAGCCCGTCCCGGATAGCGGGGACCCGCGGGANCGACCCACTTAAGAGCCCGCGTCACCCACCTGCCATATTGCATTTTCTGTTTATTTCTCCTTGACTCAGATTGAGGAGAATTTATTGAAAAATGCGACGATAGATGCTTAGCTAATTACTTAACCCATCATTACGGGCATAGTATATGAACTTCTAACTCATATTTATTCAACAATTAACTTAATACAAACTTTTATATTTTAATTAATTTTCACATTTTAATAACAAACAGGGAAGAAACACCTATTAAAAATCAGGCACAAAAATTTTCTGGGAACCATGAAATGTGATGCTTCTATAATGAAATATGCTCAGTAATGACGCTGACTCTTCTGTTATGACACAAAAACTAATTATTCCTGCATAAAGCGTGACTCAGCCTCTTAAAAGCGTGCATCGCATGCACGTGAAATCAGCGATGCAGTCTCCCAGGACTCGGAGGATTATGCAGGCGTTATTGCACGTGGTTCATTTCCGATCGAACAGTAAATTAGGTAAAGTGTTAATGAAGGGCTCTAGTGTTCAACACTGTTGAGAAATTAATTGATAATTCTAAAAAAAACTTCATGAAATATGCCTTTAAAGCCATTAAATATGGCTTTAAAGATAACCATTTATGAACAAATCTGCATTCCATCCTAATAGGACCAACCTTGCTTTACTAACAAGAAACTTTGTCCCTATGTCGTCCATCGTCACTGCGGAAAATTCCGAGTAATCTTTCGAGAACGAGCGCACTGCACACACTTCTAGCATGTTGGAGGTCCACAGAGATGCTGTAAGCTGATGACTCGGATCGACTTACCACTTGATACCATAAACTGGAGTGCTAAAATAATATTATTATGCTCTTTTTACTACCATTTATGGAGTGAGCGCGCGCACACACAAACGCAGATGTTATACGGCAGCTGAGTTGACCTGCTGTGATGCACGCTCTTAACCCACCTACGTGCCGCAGGAAGCCGACGAACACGTCTGTCCTGGGTCTACATCAGGAGTGGCTGCGTGAAGACGACTGTGGCTCGAACCAAGAAAGTTGGGGGAAAAAATTAGAAGAGATTGACCAGTGGTATATTGAAAATTCCGATGGTCCATGAGGTAATCCTCGGGTAAAGGCTACAAGTTGATGCCAGCGCTCTAAATCTGAACCAGTGTGATTAGACCAAAATCAGTGCAAACCAGCGACAAATGGGCTACTGATAATCAGTGCCAGATAACTAATTAAAAAGATGGCTAAATTTCATTGATTTATTTGTGATTCCCACTGAATGTCGAGAATTATACAGTCTTACGTCACTTGTTCCCAGTTCATTCGCTTGATTCGCCTGTAGGTAGTAGCTTAACTGACTTTCAGTGAATATTACTTCGCTGATTGATATCACTGACTCGGGCTTACAGCGAGGGTATTAGTGATTGGAGAGAAGAACGGGTTTTACGTAAAAAAAAAATCGGCAGGAAGCCGTGTGAGAATAAAAGGATCAGGAGGCACCGAGAACAGGAGAGGTTAATTGTCGTGTACTCCTTGACTGACCAGAGTGCATTTGCAGTGTGGGAGGATGAAGGGTGTGCCGGTTGACGAGGTTGACTGAGCACAAGACTAGCTCCTGACGAGAGAAGTAATGTAAAAAATTAATGAATCGTATGCTCTACAGTGCCTGTTTAGGAAAGCAATAATCTTTTAAAAAATTTTAATTAAATTTTTTTTTCTTTAATATATTAATTACTTTACGACAAATTTTCCCTGTCTTGCATATGAGTCGGGTTTCATCAGCCATGTTAAATCCCTCGAAGCAAACCTAAAACTTCAAAGGGGCTTAATAAAATTGCCCCGTGTGTGCAATGAAGTACTGTATTACTACGTATGTATTTTACTATGTACACAGTATCAATTTTTCTAGATTGTGGGCTCTTGAATTGAGGTCTGAAATCTGTGAAAGTATGGTGGGTAACATCAGGCTCGTTCAATATCAAAGTAGCCTACGGAGTACAGTGCGTTATAGTAGACCTACAAAATGACGTAACCTTGGATCTCAAAATGTCCTCTCACCACTCATTTTTTATCCTTCTGTCAAATGCAAAACTAATATTACAATTTTCCTGATCACTTTATTTGTCCGCCATCTGAGTAGTGAAACTGCAGAATGTTTACGAAACGTAAATGTGTTAATACAGTCCATTCTTGGTTACTTCCAACTTTTCTACAGCCCTGCCAAAGTTCTACTTCCAGAATATTCCTCCGCTTATCGAAGTTTAGAAAATTACACTATAGGGACAACGCACCGCATTCGTGCGCATTTAGTTTTATAACATTTAACATTAGAACTATTTCTTATTTGGCATTACCAACACACCTATTTTATCCCTGTTTTTATCTATATTAATTAAAATTGATATTGTAAGTTATAGTTAAAATATCAGTAAATGTTCAATTTATCCAGAATTAAGATACTTTTATGTTGACAGAAGCATAAAACGCTTGAAATAAATGACATATTAAAGAAAAAAACCAAACAAGTCATACATGGGGTGATTTTTCAAAGGTTTGATTCGAAAAGTGTGAAGAAGCAGTGAATAAGAGTATAAAGAAAACCCCTGCTTGACTGCAACTTCACCATCCTAGGCGTCTAGAGTGTTGCTTCCTTCCAGGGGTTCACATTATCATTGCTTCGTAACATCTACGAAATCGCGTTGGGAGTTTACTGTTAGTGTATTTATTTTACCCCATTTGACGCCATCTGCTCGTGTAAGGAGTTTGGTAAACTTATTAATACATACGTGAGATGCGCGCGTTTTGTTGGAAGGGAATTGAATTGATTTATAGGGAGCCCGCTTTTTATACCGGCAAGCAGATGAAAAGAACGTCTTACAAACACTAACAACTTTATTTTCATCTAAAATTCACACAAATCAACGGCCTATCCGGGAATTGAGCTCTGAACTTCAATCCTAAAGCACAGTAGTAACTGGGCCCCAGGAATTGCCGTCGTCTGAAATTATTTCAGCATTATGCTCGTTACACACTATACCGAATAATTTATCTAAGTTTTAATGTATTTACGTACTTACAGTAATTACAGTTCAATGTTCATAGTGCAATTCTAGGGCGAAACCACAATTGCTTATAGGCATTATCACTGTTTACTTACGCATAACTTTCAGAGCAGAAAAGAAAATATTGGTTTTGTCGAATGTCATATTACAGGAAAAGCATCTGGTGAAACGTATGCAGCTCACTGAAATTTAAATTTAAAAAAAAAGGTGAACTGTTGGAAAAATAACATGTATTACTTTTTATAATTTCGGTTGAGTGTACTGTAGCGGTCAACTATGGGCGTTGTTCATGAAGGAAAAGACAGACTAATTTTTTTTCTCAAAGCAATAGTGACCTTCTTTTTCTGCCTATTCACTGAGATATCAAACTATACTGAGATGTCAAACGAACAGGCTTTATATGTCAAGTGGAGTACGGATTTATCGCTGCTGTCAAACGTAGTTGTCGTTCACACGATTGTATTAGTTCCAAATGTTTGAGTTGAAGTTAGTCAAGCGATGTAGAATACGAGATGATTAAGGTGCAAGGCCACCAACAGGTCGTCGGCCACTTAAAAGACAGGGTGCTTAACGAAGGAAGATTTTGGTTCGTGTGGGCATAAGGTGTTAAAAATAATATTTATTTGTATTACTGGAGTCATCGCTATAAGACTTTCAGTTTTAATTGAACGACCTAATCGTCAATAATATGTATTACAGAGCTGAATTAGGGCACTGTTAACGTAAACTAAAGATGACGTAGTCTGATTTTCGTCTTCTACTGAGTGGGCTAAACTTATTTCGAAACCACGTGGATTTTAAATTTTAATTTTCAAAGCAGCGCTTCGTCATTACTGGGACACAAGTTAGGATTCCGCGCAGCTGGCTTGCGCACTCAGTCACTCTTCAATTGGTAACCGTTATGTTGGCACACACCGACCTTCCGCTACGACTGTGCAGGTTTTTTTCTCAGAAGTTTCGGTGGCCGTTGGATTTCCTCGGGGTATTCCCGTTATTTCCCGCCACTGCAGCTATTCGTCTCCCCACCCCAGCATGCTTCACCGCATACGCACTTCAGTTCGACTGGGTACTACAGATATGTCCTTAGGGCCTGTCATCCAGCTCTTTTCAGCGCCAACCCTGTTACATCCATGTCGTCGTCCCTATCTCAAAGGATGAAACAAATGCGGATGCCATTACAATTATACATAACTGAAGTTATAACCCGCACACTACTTCAAGCACTAAGGATAGTAACGAAAAGTATTAAACATTATGTCTCCCTTAAATAGCCTCCGTAGTTGCGATATGGGCTACTTTGTAAGCAATTGTGTAGGTATATTAAATTAAAAAAAAAAAAACATGGAATGTTACAATGTAAATATTATTTTGAAAGTCGATGTTTTGTTGACGTTTCATAAATTTGGTTATTGAATCATAAATGTGGCGATGTTGAAATTGTCAAAGTCATTAAAATTCGCTGTAAGTAGTCCTCTGTGTATAATATGTATTATTTTGTAAAACAGTGCAGTAAACTGCAGCTAACGTCGTATCTTTTCTGAACAGATTGCCGTTTTAAAACCATATAGCCACTGCTTATAATAATAACGAAACATAACACATGCGAAGACTGTTTAAGCTATTTTCCATTGCAATCGTAGTACTTCCTTATGACTGGATGTGACGCCGAGGCACTAATGTTGTTAACTAGGGAAATTATACAATTTTCGCATATTCCGTTTACAACTTTGAGAGTATAATAGTGCAACTGAAAAACTTAAGTGGTTGTTAAACTAACGCCAGTTAAAAAAAACAAAGCGTCGATGTATGAAAATAAAAACGTGAGTTTCATCAAGTTGTAACTTTAGAAATAAGTGTACCTAAGTACTGCTTTTTGCGCTTCGTTGAGGGATCTTAATCGATCAACAAAGTTAAGCAACGTTCCCAGCGGCACACATTTGGATGGGTTACCGTTTTGTGGCATAACATCTGAGCGCTTAAGGGCTTCGGAGGGCACGTTAAATGTTCGGTGCCGGTTGTTATCGATTCATAGCAGTCGTTGAGCCATTTCAGAGGTGCTTGGGTGGCCTGATAAAACTTTGACATCAGAGGAAAACAATATTTCGGTCACGTTCCCAGCCATTGCAGAATTACGTTTTGTTGTTATTACACAGGAGCCGTACAATTTTCCGGGAGAAAAACTATCCTATGCCCTATTAGAGGACCTAAAGTACCTTCATACCAAATTTCATCAAAATACGTTTATCTGTTATGGAGCTGAGTGGTAACAAACATACACACACACACAAACTTTGGCATTTATAATATTAGTAGGATTGTTTTCGAGGAGTATAAGTACGAATATCATTGCGAAATTTTTTATCAAACGTGTATGTGAAGGTATGTCTGCGCGACTCCCAGTTAGAGGTGGTATGGGAAGGGCACACATTAATAAATTATTAGCAAATTTACGACATCGGTGTATATGTTGTTGCATGGACATGATAAAACCGGAGATTCGATAAAATCCCTAAGGTAGATGATCCATTCACAGAAGACGTTAAAATGACAACTCTGTGAGGTGATTTCCCTAAAGAAAGTAAGTGATTTGATCAAGTCCCTTAACTGTTTTAGTGAAAAGATATTATACTTGAAGCTGGTAGCCTCATTACCTATACAAAATTGCCGGCGAGCCTTGAAATGACCACAACACCAGTAGTGAACCTTCCTGCTGGCGCTGGGGCTCGGCCACTGTGCGTAATTTATGGCTACGCTTTGGGCGAGTCCTGACTTCTTTATTTCATCTTTTCACTAAAACAGTTAAGGTACTTGATCAAATCACTTACTTTGTTTAGGGAAATCACCCCACAGAGTTGTCATTTTAATATCTTCCGTGAATTGATCATCTACCTTAGGGATTTGATCAAATCTCCGGTTTTATCATCTCCCTGCGATAAATACATATAGTAAGAAACCTAGAATGGTAAGGTCGTTTCCCATACATCGATGGTAGTGTTCCTACATCCTAAATTTGCCCAGGAAACAGTCAAGTACGTAGGGAAGTTCCCAACTTTGTATAGTAGCGAGGCTTAACATTCCTATATCTGCAGCTTGATGTGAGGTATTATTTCCATACAGTGTATAGGTTGAACTCTTCCATTACAAATTAGGAAGTTTACCAGAGCATATTTTACAATGTGATTTCATGGAAATTAAGGGCTAAGAGTCGGCCTAATCTCTCCACCCCACTACTGTGGCGATAGGCGAGTAGTATGACCACCGCACCACCGGGCAGCGATTTTAAATGACGGATGTCCTGCCGCGGATAAGAGACGCGACCTCGGTTAAAAAAAAACGCAAGCAGGCCTGGTGACGCATGTCGGGGAGATGGAGGATAACACGTGCTCGCTGCAAACGTGAGGGTGCATGCGTAACCCCGGCGTCGTGATGCCTCTCCCCCCTCCCATCCTGCTTGTAATTACCCCCGCGACGTGCCTTCCCCCCTCTGGCACCCCGTCATCAGCCACAAT
>NQII01000565.1:598993-638572 GCA_002778355.1 Clitarchus hookeri | reverse complement strand
CCCGCGCAGCTCCCGGGGGGATGGTTCGCCAACAGGTGCCTGCTGGAGGAGCTTTGGGTCGTGCCTCCGGAGTCACGACAGCTCCCGAAGTTTCCCCCCTTACTTCCCTCGCTCTTTTGCTACGCCCCGGGCACAGAGTGCTTAACAATACAGAGGTGGAACTGCTTGCTTGCATCGCGAACTCTAGCCGCACACGCCAATTAAACGGCGTCACTTCCCAGCAACATGTTGGAGTGGCATGGAGAGTTTTGGGCGGTTCTTAACATCGAGGTCTTGAGGGCGGGTGAGGGTAAAACGAGGTGAGTACGGAGCAGCGCCGGAAAGCAAGAGCAGGGGAAACGGGAGATCCTCAATAAAACACGCCAACCAGCGGCATCGTCCGGCACGATTCCCACTTGCGAAAATCCAGGCGTGGCCCGGTGGATTGAACCCGTTTCGCCCTGGTGAGGCGAGTAGTCTAACCATTACACCAACGCGGCCCCAGCAACGTGTTGTAACCGTGAATGAATATGGGGTAGAGCAATCTAGCTGTCTGCGCAGAACCAAACCCCGTGTCCCAACATTGAACTGCTTTGCTGCCAACATGACTACGTGGATAGGATTTGAGGATAGAACAATGTTTTTGTCAACACTGCTTTGAGATGTTTGTATACTTACTGTGGCCAATATTTAACACGTTCATCACTGTTGACCATGTGACTTAGACAGTTGTGTTTGTTTGGGACAGGTCTATTGTTGGGTACATGCGTAAAAGGTGAATGATCGGTCTACCTCATGTTTAATATATGGCTGGAACGCCGTTCATACAATCAATGCCTGGTAACCGAATCGCCAGCTGACAGCCCAGCCAATAGGGAACCTTTCACAGTATGTGGTAGCCAATCAGACACAAAAATCGTTCCCGGAGTCTCACGTAGCCGAACCAGAGAATGGGTATGCCCACATAGGAGGACTCACCACGCCATATTGTACCCAGGCCGGATTCCGTTATTCCCGTACAACGTGTAGTGTGCACGAGGAAGTTGTTCCGATACCTCGCTGCTGGTGCACCAGTGCACCTCCTGCGTCACTCTACTTCCGATCAGTCTTGCGCATCAACTACATCAATCAACAAAGGGCGCGTTTAGCGGGCAAAGCGCTGCTGCGGTACTTAACGCTTCATCCCATTCAGCTGCACCGCCTCGAGGCAGCGCTTCTGCAGTGGTTGCAGCGTGAAAATACTTTCCTCCATCTTCTCTGCTAGCAGACGATAGGCATTATGCTGGAGTAGTCACAACAGCACGTGCATATTGTGCCGTTTGACGGAATTACGTACATTGGTATTGGAAATGTGATTCACACAATAAGATGAAGGTGCACGAAGTATGGCACAGTTTCTCCGTTGTTACCAAATATTGCAATCATTATTTTTATTACTTAAGATATAAAATTTACTTCTGGACACATTAAAAATGTTATGTTTCATTATCTCAAAACCTCGATGCAGAAACTGAACACACGCCTCTCTTTCAATAAAAGGCATTGCCTCTAGCAGCATTTTACAGTTAAAAGAGCTCCAATGGCATCCTTAACTAGCGCAGGTGTGAATCTAGGGGACAACACAAGTTCATTCGCAACGCAAATTATTTAAACTAGATAAAATACATTAACTTGTTACGCATATACTTATATTTTAAGCAATTAATGATTCAAGCAAATGATTTTGCAAACTTTTATTAATAACATAAAATAATATTCCCAGAAACAGTTAACATAAAATGTGAAGGCCAAGTACCAGGAAAACAAACTTGCTTACATACATTTGTTTTGCACACCCAAACATTTTAATGCATGCTACAGTATAAAAAATTAATCTAATTGCGAAATTGAAAAACAAAACGTAAACATAATTTAAATTGTATATCAAAGAACATGCATACTTTTTATATGATAAACTAAGTAAATGTTTGTAGCACAAGTCAGAAGTATAAAACATTTAGATGAACGAAAAGCTTGTATTAGGTCAAAAAACGGTTCATTTTTTATCACCACTATGCAACTGAGTTACTCACGGGGTCCGTCGCTGGTTTTGCCGCACACGGTATGGGTTTCCTTGCGAGCTATTCTGTTAACTAGTAACGCTGGCAGCCATAACAATGTTTAACAGCTGGCGAAAATAACAAATAATGAACTCTGTACAGCGAAGAAATAACGCTGTAATTACACTTCTTTCAGTTTTGTATCATGATATTAAAAATTGTAGACTAAATAAACGACCGTGGACAAGAGAATCGTTATCCTGAAGGAACGAAAACTGGCAATGCTTTTCAAAGAATTCGGGCGAGTACACAGATAACCTCAAAACTAAATAAAAACATGTTTCTTCTATGCATTTATTAACGCTGGTAAAACAATCGTGTTGTCATGTAAATAAAGTCACGTGACATGTTTCCTTGCTCTCATTGGCTGAGATCGGAAAGTAGCAAAGAAACACGCAGAGAAAATAGCACCACTCCAACTACCGGAAAATAGCAGACTAGCCAGCAGAACTGCACGTAGGCATCGATATTTCCAGAGGACGAGCACGTCCAGCGGCAAGCAAGACTCCGCGCATGCGATACCGTAAGGAAAATCGTTTCGCGTGCGGCGGGCTTTAGGCTGTGTCCGAATTCACTTGTGCGTACCTGTCCCCGGAAGTAACCCCATAAGTGCTGTCTGAATTGCAAGTGATGTACGCAAGTTTCTACACAAGTAAACGAAGATGTATACTTCTCTCGTACTTGCTGTATATGTGTCGCCATTTTGAGTAGAAATTTGTAGGTTACAATTGATTTTCGACATTATTATTTTATTTTAATTTCAATAGGGCAAAATTACTACTTCGCTGTCATAGAATTGAACTGAGTTAATAATTATCTCAAGATGCAACTTAAATAAAGGTCTAAACAATAAATTCGTATCAGGCCTATGTCAATAACCTACAAAAGCTAAGACAAAACATACACCCAAGTTTGCAAACTTACGTACAATAATGCAAGACAATACGTGTTATTTAAATCAAATTGAAATTTTATTTAATCCCGGTTTTAACCCCCGTGAGCTTTCCGCTATTATCAAATTCTTCGCCGGAATACGCATTCATTAATTAAAAGTGATTAGCGGGCTAATAGATCTTAGCGAAGTCAACAAGACCGCCTGTCCGAATTCATCAAGTTAGGTGTCAAGAGTAAGCAGAGTATGCAAGGATGCGAGTGCACCAGTATATACCTGAATAGTGACACTACACACACACTCCGTGTTACGAGGACGTTTCCCCTAGAGAACTGCCCTTCGCCTGGTGGCACCTGGTTGGTGTGGGGTGGGAGCTGCTGGCGAGAGACCTGCAGAATCGCGGAGGTGGTGCCGATGCGGATGCAAAGCCACACCTGTGCCCCGAGAACCTCTGAACACAATGGCGACGTATTTTCTCGCCGGGGGCAAGCGACAGACTTAGAGGGCGTTAAATAAAGAACGACCTCCAACCACACCCTCCCCCGACTTGTCGAGAAAACCACCATTGTTCCCACCCCTTACCCTTCTGACGCACGTGTAAGGCACTTGCTGCGCCCACTCGCTGCAGCTATCAAGGGGTTGGATCTCTGTGCTCCGCCCCCAGTGTTCACACCTATCCGATAGCGGATCTCAGGATTTTCTACCCCGAGCAAGAGTCCGCGACATTTTTTTTAATTTATTTTTTTTATCTTGGCAGCGCGCCAAAGCTCTTGCCGATTTCTGTGCTACCTCTATCACGCCAAACACATCCTCGCTTAGGGTTACACAGTTTCATTTAGAGACTATTCACGGTAAACTGAGCAATTTTGAAATTAACCTCCGAAAAATGTCACAGCCCTCGCCTGCGTATATTTTACGGGCACACTTGCTGGCATGCGTCCGGTTAAGTTGCCAATGAGGGAAGGAAAGTAGTGTCATGTTTTAACGTTGAATTTAAAGTGCTAGGTAAAATTTTGTAAATACTGACATGTTTTATTTTACATGATTTTTTTATGCATGTAAATGTAAGAATGAGCAGATTTTTAAAAATGTTTACTTTATTTGTAATTTTACAGTGTTCCTTGACCGACGTATTTCTTTCAGAAATCCCTCCATTGCCTCCTGCGAAGCTAGTGGCAGTCGTCTTGGTGGTTGTTTTATGGGCCTGGCATCGCCTGTATCAATGTGATGGCGGATCACATCAGCCCTTCGAAGGTCATTTGGTCCACTCGAGGAGCCATCTCTATTTCTGTGCAGTAATTCAGAGACATTATTCTCCTGTCGTCAGTTAAGATTTTCTCTCGTTCCTCGAATAATTCTGGCAAAGGACGTTCAATTTGTTTTACCCTAGAAGCTTCTGGAACCTTTGTAAGTACCTGTGAGACCTGCTTGCAAACCCATATTACGGGTTCCTCCTCAATACGAATGGCATTATCTGACAAATTAATAATTCTAACTGTCAATCTGTCATTTGGACAGATCAAAATCCTCGCTACAACGACACTACCAAGCAGAATACCACCTTTCTCTTCTGTCTCAGTTGGATCCAAACGTCCGACTTTTTTTTTCTTCGACATCTACAATTTCACTCGAAGCGGGTAGCACAATGGTTTGAGCACAGACTCCTGGGCATCTAACTGGCGAGGACAAATCGTGCCGTGTTGACACCACTAACTGTGCACTGCCTACCTGTAGCAAACCAAGTCGAGTATCGATACAGCACCCTAGCCTACGTAGTACATCAAGCCCCAAAATACATTAAACCTTTATTTCTGCTGTGTATATAATGTGTTCTAGGCTGTCACAAAGCTCTATGTTCACATTTCTCATACGTCTAACAGGTGTGGTGTCACCAGTTATCGCAACGGCACGCGGCCGCTTACCTTTGTAAATGCCGCCCACTGTTCCTCAAATTATGGCGTGGTCTTCACACACTCCTTCGCTCGCACCGGACGGGTCAAGGGCAGCGATGGAGACCAGCGACACGTAACAATACATTTGAACAGGAACATTCTTTATCTCTCAAGTTTAAAAGCAAAGTAAATACATTATCATTGAAAATTACATCCCTTGACAAAATCGCTTTATTTCTGTTCAAGCTCCATAATCATTTCACACCTGATTCAGATGTTGTAAACTCACATCTTTCAGCTCTTTTATGTACCTTGCCATGATTAGTTGTTTCTGCCCATGCTTCTCAGCCGAAAAACTTGATATCATCGACTTCTTTTTTACTGGGATATCTATTGTCTCGTGTCGCTTCCAGGTGTTTCCTTCGCGTGGGAAGGCGGCGAGAGCTGGAGGTCAAGTTTGTAATGTTAGACGAAGCGAGCGACCTATCATAAAGGACGCTGCCGCACACGCCGATAAACTTATCGCAGCTCGCGCCTTGCTGACCCTGAGAAGTTCATATTTCTCCATTCATCACACAGGAATGTCGTCGTCATCACCATTACCTTTCCCAGAACAATTTGGATTGCCGGAGAACGTTCTAGACGGCACTTACTTCAAGTATAAATACCACGTGCGGCTCTGAGGAAGGCGCGATTAAGATCCGAGAGTTTTACATCTCATGCTACTTTAAGCGACAGTTGGGCGATTCCGGAGCGGCGAGGGACGACTGCAGCGATCTGCGAGAGTGCGTCGGCGAGCTTGTGTGCAGTGAAGAGCGGGACTGATCTGCGGGACTGTGGGCTGGATGCGTGAGTGAAAAGACATTCGGGACGATGGAAATAGACAGTTTTAATTAAACGTGTGGAAATCGTTGGAGCAGTTTAAGGGACGTTAGCAAGGGTAAAGAGAGTGATAAAGACTTTAATTAAAATGGAGATAGTAATTAACTATTACGCTCAATAAGAACAATAAGAGTTAATAGGACGCTCAGACTGGTAAATAACGAATGTTTGACTGTTTGTAACATTGAGAATAAATATAATTATTGGATTTATTTCATTTTATTTTTATTTTGACCTCCATCTATCACGAACTCGGATACGCCCCTCAGGCGACCATGTAACACTATAATTCCAAATGTTATAGGGCATTTTTCACTCAGTTGCCTTATATGGACACCTATTCCTAATACAGTAAATGAGGCCATAGCGACTGTTAACCCCGAAAATAGGATGAAGTCCCTATTCAAACACTAAAAATCTGTCAATAGACAACAGTTTTTAATTTAACCTCTCCGCGTGTCCATTCTGTTGTGAACTGAACCCTACTATTTTCCTGTGAATAATGGCCTTTTCATTGCAAAACTTTGAATTTCTTTGCTTCTATATTCACTACACGTCTCTGATTGCACACATTTTATCTTATTGTATAGCTGATTTACTACACAATTCACATACTTATTTAATACTTTGATATCTTAACTCTTTTCTGTTAACTTGATTACCTCTGAGAATATCGATTTGTCATTTAGAAATTTCACAAATTGGGCAGAAACTCCATTTGTCCTTGTTTTGAGCTTACGATCAACGTACGTCTGTGTGAATCAAATCGAGAAAATATTTTGAGTGACTCCTACTACTGCGGCATGATTTATTTTTCAACTTTACTTCCACGCAAGTGTTACAGAACTCAATTTTGCCCTTTCTTACATCACAGACATTAGGTAGCATGCACATGCGAACAATTCTCTTGTGCCCTAATGCTGTTATATCGTCTTTCTTACACATGCAAAAAAAAAAAAGTAAAAATAGCACATGATTGCTATACAAGCAGTAATAAAATAGCAAAAAGTGGGGACTCTCGGCAGCGATTTGAAGCGGCTGAATGCAAGTCATTCGTACGACCTGCAAATTTACCTCTTAAAAAAAAGGAAATTAAAAAAGTACGTCTGCCGAAGTTATTTAAATCAGGTACACGACTGTNACATGCCATCTGAGTGAACACGCGGCATTGTGGCGTCGTGGCGGAGTGGCAAGTCACGCGGCGGCCGGGCCCCCGCAGTAAGTTTCTCGTGCGACAGGTGGCGACACTGCGCACGTGCCCTTGTCGACTGCGGTTACATGAGAAAGAGGAAGGGGGGAGATGCGAAGGGTGGGAGGATGCAGGGAGACACCCAGGCTGCCGATGGAGCAGATAGCCGGTGAGCCTCTGGTCAGTCACGACAACGCCAGCCCGCAGCCGTCCCAGATTATGTCAGGCCAGCGTGCCGCAATGCGGGAGCGCCGCGGGGTACACTCTGTGACATAAAAACTCCCGTCGCCACACTCGTGTTCCTGCGCGCCGCTCTATGGCTCAGCACTTCAATACGTGCGCCCGTGTATTTAAAACTACTACACAAACAGCCACAAACCACCTACCTTAAAAGTTTGGGAACGCGCGCACAAAAAAAAAAGGAACGTTTTACAGTAAATTCCTTTAGGAAAAACGACTTTTAAGTCCAACATCAGTTTCTAGTGGTTGCATTATTGACTGCAGAAAGCAACATTTTAGGACCACACTTCACCTGAAGTCTATTCTTAAGGGCCGTATGTGATCGGTGGATGTGTAGCTCGAATAGCAGACGGCTATGCCAACCACTAGTATTTTTTCCTCTAGTTATCTTATTTTATTGAGAAATTATATTCTGATTTTTCCCTTGAAATATTAATGATCACAAGCATAAAATAATTATTTAAATATGAAAAATAATGCCTATAAAGAACTGGTGAGTATAAGTCTCATGTCTGAGAATGGATGATGGCGTTGGCAAGCTTGCACATACAATTTTTTCTTAAAATAAAAGTTAACTTTCGAAGGCGTACACATGCACAAATTACCCTTGGATCTGCACCCAGAAACTTTCGAACTGTTTATATAACAGTCTTTGGATTCCCGATTCCCCAGGTGTTTACACTAACAAACCAGAAAAACTGCAGCATCAATCTAATACTACGAATGTTCACCTAAATATATTATAATTGTGGAAGTACGATGAAGCATGGACGCGACGAGTTATCTGAAGTAGTCTGTTGGCAATAAACACAATGTCTCATAAACAATAGTCTAAAATGCTGTGGTTTTCCGAGGTTGATCGATATGGTGAAGTGTTGATCGAGGTGGTCAATTTATGCTTTCAATTTCGAGGTTGATGACAGCCGAGACACGCATGTTGAAGTGAGCGAGTGAATGAAGAGATTTGGGCGGCTATTAACATCGATAACTGCAGGTAACTCACTGTAACCCATGCGAGATAAAAACTCATCTTGTCAGGTGCGTTACTACTTTATCCTGGAACACTGATGTTCATCCTGCTATCATCATCATCTGATGATTATTCTGTTGTTAATCCTGAAGAGACAACCTGCCAAATAATTTTTCTACTGGCAACTCACTGTAGCCCATGGAAGAGAAGGCATGTTACTATCATGCATTTTGTAACATTTACATATCATTATCTGATTATGGTTATAACAATAATAATACTGAAGTAGCATAACATTTTGACATACATGTGATATGTCTGCTATATCACTTCCACAATTTCTCATGTGTACTTATGCACAAGAGAAGTATAAAGAAAACTTTTTTCCAAATGCTTGTGGAAAATAAATGTTTCATGCTATTTCTAATTTGGGTAAATGTACTTTAAATGAAAAAAATCAGAGTATCTGGAATGTTTATAAAAAAATTTAAAGCCATGATTGATGACTGCAGGTTGTAGGCAAGCTATTGCTCCTCCTTCTGTGGTAAATGTGTCATTGGAATGCGTGGTTGAGACCGAAATACTCGAAGTTTACGGTATAACTCACCACAGTTTGTAGGTAAGCACTTTTAATGCGTGGAAAGCACTGTGTTGCTGTATCATTTGCTATCCTACAGAGAAAACATTAATTTACTTACTATTGCTTATTTATGAGTACAAATATAAAGCAAATTATTAAAATAGCTAAATTAAAAGAGTACTTGGCATGTTTGTGCATATGAAACATCTCATTGCTGATATGTTCCATTTTATGACTGAACCATCCCTCCCTACACAAGTTGTCATCTCACACTACTATATATTTCCTCGCATCTCGAATAGCCATGTCTATACTGTTCTTCATTTATGTTAATAATAAATAAAAAAATCCAGAGTATTGGTTATAATTATTTAAAAAATCTATATAAAGCCATTTTTAATGTTTTGTCGACATAGGCACTGCATGAGTTAACATAACTGACACATACCTCTCGTATAGACATACCAATGTCTATAACATTTGGAAAAATAATGTCCACATATATTTTATGTATCCTACATCATTTAGAACTGTGCTGGTACCCATGTCGTGTCTAGAAACAAGATGTCGAGATGGAATGACAGAGCATGAACTGGAACATTCTTGTAACAATATGGTAGCATGGAATGACAGAGCATGAAGTACTAAGTCATAATGACAGAGCACGAACTGGACAATTCTTGAAACGGTAGGGCCGATGTTGACATAAAATGACAGAGCATGTGATGATACCTGAAAAATTCTAGGTCAAGGTCAAAGTCGAGGTCAGCCAATATGGCGGATGGCTCCGGGGCTCCGACTCCTTACTCCTGTGTGCTCGTATGCTTATTTTCCTGCTACTATCGTCCGACACAATTCCCACGTGCGAAAAATCCGAGAGCGACCCCGCCGGAAATCGAACCCGGTTCGCCTAGGTGGGAGGTGAGTAGTCTGACCACCACACCACCGCGGCCCCTTGTGTGGTTGTGGTCAGCAATAGGCACCACCATTTCATCTACGTATCCTTAAAGTAATCTGTGGCAGCCTCGCCCTTATCGCTTCCGCGCTTCCCGGCCCCAGATAGATTACTGCCTTAATGGTTTTTTACGCGTTCAGACATTTCTCAAGAACAACGCAGTGAATGAGTGAAAGAGATTGGGCGGCTCTTAACAGCGAGGTCTTGAGAGCCGATGAGGGTGAAGAGGTGAGTATGGAGCATAGCGGGAATGCAATGGCTGGGGGAAATGGGAGATCCCCGAGAAAACCCGCCAACCAGCGGCGTCGTCCAGCATGATTCCCATATGCAAAAATCCGGACCGCGGCCCCTAAGAGTAATGCTGAGTTTCGAGCGGTGTGCTGGAATGCAGTCGCCGAGCGCCTTGCCTAATGAACCGTTAACGGCCGGGACCACGCGATCGATAAGCGGAAAGGAATGTTTATTTTCTATTAATCTTTTTTTTTTTTTTGCAGCATGACCGACGTGTTTGTTCACACCGTAACTCAGGCGGCTGACAGGCAGACCGGGGATTGGGCAACGCACGTGGAAAGCTCTGAAAGAGCTGCGGGGTCCCGCCCAGTGGTCGCCGCTACCGGCGGCGGGGCGGGCCACGGGCGGTTCTTTCGCAAGAGGCTGCNTGGCTAGCCGCGCGCGAGTAACGGCTCCTGATGTGATCGGGTGGGCGGCTGTTCTAGGAACAAGCGCTTACCGGTCCCGCCATAAGCAGAAGAAGCTCATAACTTTGACGGCAGCCACACGACATTTATATGTTTGCATCCTCGTGTATGGTGAATGTTTTATTACTGTACGTACATTAAAATCCCCATTACAGCGTAGGAAGTTGACTGAAAATCACTGTTTAGTGTTTCAGAACAGAAGACGACGACCTGTCACGTACACAGCCAAAATATGACTATAATGTTCGTATACGTTTGAACAAGTGGCGATAGGACTGATGTATTTACAATACATGTATCCATATTCAAATACTTACTGTGTCTAATTATTCAGGTGAACGCTTTGCAATTATTGTATAGAGCTCAACACTTAACTTAGGTACAGACCGAGGCTTTTGTTATTTTGTATTTGTACCATGTACTGTGCAGCTTTCAAACGTTATCAGTGGTAACTCTTTCCTAGAGAAAATAATAACAGCACCAATAGGGAACCTTCCGCAGCAAGCAGTGACAAATCAGACAGCGAGGCCCATTCCCAGAGCCTCGCGCAGCCAGTCAGATAATGGGCACGCCCACATCGAAGAAACATTAACGCCAACTCATCTCTGTGTAGTTGCACTGAGTAGGTAAGTGTACAGAAGTAAAATTGCGTGGCTTTTCTTTTGATGTGAGCGTACCTTTACTCGCGATGACGACCAGTAACACGCGTTGTATTTCTTCATCGAGAAAACTTGTAGTTTTTAATTGTATGCTCTTTCTTTTATTTTTTAGTTCAATTGGTAACGTTAGGATTGGCAATACAAGCAGTACGTGTGAATGCGCTCAATTAACCACATTTAATGCAGTTGAAATTTTTGAAACGAGTGCTGTGATGAATACGTGAAAACGAAATTAACTATTAAAAAACGGAATTAAAGTGAGTGAGTGTGTGAAGAGATTTGGGCGGCTCTTAACATCGAGGTCTTGAGAGCCGATAACGAAATGAAAGACTGAATGTTCATGTTGCCTCGTAAAATGGCATTTTAAATATAAAACTCCCATAAAAAAATGTATAGGTTTTATTAGTTTATGCGTTATTTCGTTTTGTACACCTTGTTTAACTAATCCATCAGTCAAAACATGAATCGCTGAAAAATAAACAGCGAATGTAATGGTTGATGAATGAGTAGAAGATGTCACTGAATCAATAAGTAAAGGAAAACTGGCATTTTTTCACTAATTCGTCAGTTTAATTGCCTGAAGTGACTGTTGAATAAGTCAAGTGCTGTTAACTTATTTAAACCGTTAAATTATCACTGAGTCAGATTTAGATCATGCGGTATTATTGACGACTACGATCTGTGCAACAGCCTCTAGTTCACCGCCTTCACAAGTGACTTGGATCAAACGGCGGTCACTTCTAACATTTACTCCAGTGGAAAAAGTTTCATGCCACTAAGGTAAGTAGTAAAATTGTGAACTGGTTATTATTCGCGTATTTTGTGGTCTGCGTTTTATTCACAACGTCAAGTATAATTTAGAGCTTTGAGCCAGAAGTATGAATTTGGTTGACGACAGTGAAACCAATTGTGGTATTCAAATGCCTACCTCTACTTTTCATTTCGCTTGAAAAAAACATACATCTTATATTCAAAAATACACAAACTTTGTACTAAAATTGAAATTATTTAACTTTGTAGGATTGTGTCTATATTACAATTTTATGACCCCCTGATGTGGGCATATTCCTGTGCAAGTAGATTCTTCATATTTCATTTGGTAATGAATAAAGTTAATATCGCAAAGTCAGATGAAACATTTGAATAGGCCTAATAAGTGCAACCACTACAAAAAAAAAAATTAAGAGCAAAAAAATTAACAATGAATTTGAACGAAAAGTCTGTAAATGCACAATTACGTGAAATTCACGAAACTATCTTAACTACATAAAATGAGATGCCTGTTATCTTACCACAATCATAAAAATGTTTGTAAACAACTTTAATCAGAACATTTGTAGAATTTTGAATGAAATAATTTATAAGCCACATAATTATTTTTTTATTTACATATTTAACCTAATATTTACTTAGGCGAGGACACTGAAGAGTGGAGAGATTTCTGCGGCTTTTAACATCGGAGGCTTGAGAGGAGGGCAGTGTTGATAATTCCTATTGAGCAGGTAGGAAGTTTATTGCGAACTCGTGAGATAACAGTCACTTCAGCAGGGAATTTCAGTAGGTGGTGTCAGACCAGATACCATGACCTTCGTTCTACAATAAACACAGCCGTTATGGGGACGTTTGCAGATTCATTTTCAACATTCGCTCGCGCTAAAAAGGTGCCGCTAGTATTCATATCACGTGGCTTCTTTGATGTCCTTCTCCCGTTGCCTCTGCAGGGTTATCAGCGCAACCTTAAGCCATCGCGAGCTATAAAATAAAATTTTGTATGCCGCTGAAATTTTTGTGACGTCAGGGAACGCGCGCATGCCGAAAGGAATCTAGAGGAAATAATCATTCGAATACCTCTCCGCCAAAACTTTTTTAAACCTCAAATATTTTTTAAACAGAGTACAGCGCAGCTTCTTTGACATTAATCTGTTTAGAGCTTTAAGTCTTTGCCGCGTGGTATTTAGAAGCTAAGTTATCGGAATGTGGGATGCCGGCCGGTAAACCAAAACTCATTCGTGTTTTTAGTAACGGAAATCAAGATTGTGTTGCAAAAGATGGGGGTATGAGGAAAGCGCGTGGACGCTTGAACGCATGCGCGAATTTCCGCTGCAGAAATATGCCTCGTCGGGGCCCGCAGGTATCTTCAACACATCTTGTTGTCGGAGGTTTCTCCGTCTGGTTCTCCTCTGCGCATGCGCACTGCAGCACTCGTGTCACGAAACGCCAGATACACACGCATATACCGCAACGCGCCAATGGGCAGTGAAGAGGTGTGAACTGGTAACGCGAGACAGGGTGCGCACTTTTGGGGTGAGTGAGTGAGGAGATTTGGGCTGGCCTTAACATCGAGGTCTTGAGAATCGATACGGGTGAAGCGAGGTGAGTATGGAGCAGCGCAGGAATGAAAANGGGGGGGGGGGGGAACAGGAAATCCCTGAGAAAACCCGCCCGACCAGCGACATCGTCCTGCATAATTCCCACATGCGAAAATATGAGAGAGCAACCCAGCAGGGAATCAAATCCAGTTAGCCTAGTTGGGAGGTGAGTAGTCTAACCACTAAACCACCGCGGCCCCTGCTCATTTGCGCATTCACCCCTTCATTAAAGGCGTGATGGTGCCTCCCACACTTCTTGTTACGATGTAAAACAATACAAGCTGTGGCAAACGACACGGAGTTCTCCCTGAACAATTTTCTCTTCTACATTCATGTCTGTTAAAAATGCAACACCAGGAAGGAAATATTAAAATGAAATGAAACTTATAGGAAAAGGAAAACCTGATACGATATGCAAATGATTAGGATGTGAGAACGATTGCGAAATCCTTGACATACCAGCGCCCTCTGGACTGATGTGTTAAAATGTATAAACAGCGGACTGTGAGGATCCAAGCAAGAATATAACTGTTCATTGTCATTGAGCTGTAAACGTTCTTACTGGATTCAATAGGACTTGTCGACGTGAAAAAGAACTTTTAAGCACACTACTGAGTTTGAACGAGACCGGATGATCTGCTTGGGTGAAGGAGGATTCTCATACCGCGAAATTGCTGCTCGTACGGGGCATGATGACACGACGGTGCCGCGAGTGTGGAAGTAGTAGGCTGAAGAGAACAGAGGACGAATCGGAAACAGACACCTCATCAGCATGACAGTGCCGGACCGTTCAACTTCGCCTGGCGTGTTAGCAGAACTGTAACAGGTCTGGCATTGCCTGCTTCCCCGGTTACGACGGCGTCTGCTTCGTAGAGGACTATGTGCATACCTTCCTTTACGGAAGATTTCGGACCATTGACGCCCCAGACTACAACCGGCTCACGAGCACACCCACTGCGCGTGCAGAGTCACAACTCGCCGTGTTTTGGGACTTCAACTTGGGTTGCAATGATGGCCGTTAACGCATATGGCTATATCAAGGTTAGCGCCATCTTCCAGAATGCGTTTTCCAGCACCATACTGCTCGACCGATGCTTACAGAGTAACTGGGCATCACATGTGATCTCCGTCGCTACGAATTAAGGGCACTCTCGACGGCAACCTTTGCATCAGGGAAGCTGTGGAGGCTGAAGTCGTACCCTTCCTTGAGTACGGGAGCCAAATTCCAACAGGCGACGCCCTATTACTTGCTTCCTGAAATGTCCAGGCTGTCTTCGAAGCAAGGTAGATACCGCTTCTTCCCTGACCCGCATGTTCGTCCGATATGTCTTTCATTGGACGCGTCTGAGAAATGGACACTCGGCGAATGGCCCCTCATTCTCATCCAACAGCCGGTACCGATGAACTATGGACTCAGTGCCACCGTGTGTAGCAGCTCTTATTGCAACTCTCGCAGGCCAAGTTCGTCCAATTCCAGGGAAGCCGCACTGCACGTGTCCCGTAATTAGTTCATTACCTGCAAACCTATATTACGAGGTTAAGCCCTGAGATGCACATAAACGAGGTCCCACTTATACCTTGTACCTCCGACTATCCACTTAGATTTAGGGCAAGTTAAGAAAATTTTAAAATCGGGGAGAGCAGAAAGTTGAAAGACAAAACAACGTATCCTATTACCGCACGAGCTTTGCCGAAGAACTGAACTAACGCCGAAATATAAGTACGGAAGAAGCAGAATTCGCCGATATTTCGCTCAAGATTCCTGTTTCACATGTTTATGACACCAGTAACTTATTTTATACGTACATTGACTTAGTAATATTTGAAAATTATATGTATGTATTTATAATAAAATACATATATAAAATATTAGTTTTATTCGAGCGTGTCAAGTTAAGGAAATCGCCGCGCGCCGAAAGAAAGCTCTAAAATGTGAAATATTTCCGTAAAATAAAACAAAAATACTAGTAATGTAAAATATATTGTAATATAGTTGTACCAAGCCAAATTTACGAGAGGGTAGTATGAATATATTATGTACTGCGTCTACAATACTTCGGAGGCTTCATGTTAAATAACGAACTGTCTAGGGGTGGTGTTAAGATGAATTTACACCATAAATCACAGAAAATTTGGCTATGTTTTAACAGTGGCGGACAACGACTCTCGGAGTAGAACAGCGAGAATGATAATGATGATGACCTACACACCCATCCACTCATCCGTACTCTGGAACTGCAGTAGTGTGTGTGTGTGTGTGTGTTTATGGAGCTCAAGTAAATAAATATACAGTAAAGTAGGTTACCGTCGGATAACAGTTTCTCTTAGCATTACATACGGCTCTTTATAAGTTGTTATGTGATAAAAGACAGTGTAATATTATTTTATCACTTATGATATGTTAGTTGAGGTACCCACCCCCACCCCATCAAGGTTCCGCAGCCACTTTACCTGGCTTATCACGGCCGCGGTAGCGTAGTAGACAGGGAGCTCGCCTCCCACCACAGTGATCCGGGCTCGATCCCCGGCGGGTTCACTCCCGGATTTTCGCATGTGGGAATCGTGCTGGACGATGCCGCTTGCCGGTGGAATTTCTCGGAGATCCCCCGTTGCCCGCCCTTGCATTCCGGCGCTGCTCTATTCTCGTTTCACCATCATTGGCTCTCAAGACCTCGATGTTAAGAGCCTCCCTAATCTCTCAACCCAAATTCTCCGCCATCTTGGATTTACGTATATTACTCCATAACTTTATTTCCAGGACCAATATTAAAAAACCAAGCTTGAAAAAGCACAGGGGACATCTTAACAGTTATTTTGAGAATCAGCTTCATTACCATCCGTTACTAGTTTCAAATCTATAACCATAATCAAAGGTTCCCTCATTATCTAATACGTTTTTTCTCACATGGGAAAATACGTATGTAATTGAAACACCACAAACTTCAAAAATTCTGCATAACAGTCATCTACGCCATGTCAAGCTTCGGTCATGAAATTTCATTACAGAAATTTAAACAAAATCCAAAATGGGTAATATTTCCTCATTTTAACAGGGATCGCTGTATACGTAGCAGGTATAGCGCTTGCTTCCCACCTAGACGAGCCGTGCTCGATTATCGGCGTAGTTACTCCCCCGGTTTTTTACATGACGATGCCACTAATCCATGGGGTTTTCTCGGGAATCTCCAATTTCCCCCACCCTTTACATTCCGGAGTTGCTCCATATTCACTACGCTTTACCCTCATCGGCTGTCAAGACCCAGGTGTTAAGAGCCATCCCAGCTTCTTCACTCCCCTCCACACCACTTTAAGGCGGTGGCCTACCTAGTGTTTGAAATGTTTAGCGGCGTGCTTGAGCGTGCGTTTAATAGGTTTTCTTATGAAAAGAAAGCACATTCCAGACGATAGAGGAATGATACCTTTCAGCACTTCACACAGATTGTAAACATAATTTTCATACCCTCAGACATAGCTAAGAACGACTTATTTTTTGGCAGCTGTGTATCAAAATATCCGAACCGGATACATGCGCAACTAACATGGAGTTATACATAGGACTTTGCTATACGGTCGCGTCCAATAAAATTATAGAGTCACCGCCTAAATGCCCGAAGTTTCACGATTATGACGGAACTACTGTGCGCTAGTTCAGTGGCTTATGCGTAGAGGCGATACCACTTTACATTCGCCGGCCAGCGTCGGCCATAGCGCTTCATCGACTTTTCCCTCACTTGCACAAACACAGTCCTCACAAGACGGAGGTCGTTAGCGCGTTTAATGCCGAGAAGCGCGGGAGCGTCAAGGGCGACCTTACCACGCGCATCAAGTGCGCCGTCGCCACTAAGCGCAAGGCTCAGAACTGTCGTGCAGTGTTCTCGTCGCACTGCGTGTATCTATAGGACTTTCAGCGGTGACCCTATTATTTTATTAGCGGAAAGTCTCTAAGAAGGTTCAGAGCAAGGCCCTTGCGTAGTTTTGTATGTATCTGGTGCGTATATTTTGAGCTACAGCGCTTTGAAAAAGCCGTTTTTGGCTATTTTGGAGTACTCTGAGATGTTTTTAACTTGCGTGACATTTCGAAAGCACTGAACAGCCCTCGTCTGAAACGTGTTCCTTTCGTAGAGCAGCACGTTGTACGCACGTTTAATAGTTTCGTTGAAAAACGTGTATTTCAAACACTCTGCAACGCATTTCAAGCGCCAGGTAGTTGGGAGCCTTAATAGTTGCGCGTTGTGTCCGCCGCATGCGCTCGCGGTCATCGGCGCGCGTGTGCTGGTGGTCGGGCATCCTCTTGCACGTCAACGGCGGCGGCTGTGATCTCCTGGAGGAGGGGAAGACCCCTGCGACCCCGGGCATGAACCGGTGGCCAAAAGCCCTCGGGGCCTCGAGTGCAGGACCCCTGAAGCGCGGCGAGGGCGATGCTATCTGCCCGAGGCGGCATTCCACCCATCCCGCGCGACCAACCGGCGAGCGGAGATGTTATTCTGCAAAAAAGAAATAATCATTCTAGAGAAAACGGATTTCAGAGTCGCTTCGAAAATCTACACGGACGTGCTGGTTCACGAAAGCGCTCTTTTTGCTGAAATTTTTCCTTTTTCGCGCCATAATTTCGGATTCGTAGTAATCACTGACAATGTGCGATTATAGAAAATTTAACATTTTAAGAGTTTTTTTTGTTGTCTGCTTGTTGTAGAAAGTCAGGAAAATTATATTTATATTTTATAAATAAGTTCTTGCCTTTGAATATTAGATACAAAAGTATTAAATAAATATTAAATTGAAAATTTTTATATAATAAAACATGTTCTGTAATACTTATGAAAATAAATTTGTGTATAAAAGGTGAAGCCGATCCATAAGTATAAACATTGAGAAAAAAGTTTGTTGTAGGAATGAAATAGAATGTTAAAATAGAGACAGCCATCTGATCGGTTGTAGGAACCATTTAAATATTGTTAACGTAGATAGTAATACCAACAGAACTGTTACTGTATTCCTGTCTGTGCGCTGTAAGAAAAGATTTGTCAGTGGCTACAAAAACGGTTTGGTTGATACTTTCAACGGCGAGATTTTGTTGCAGGTAAAAAAGCAGGCTGTGGTGTCCAGTAACACGCAGATTGACCAGTACCAATGCTATTTAGTGCTCGCTAACATATTTGTTTATAAACACTTACTCTATTGGCTGCCACTAAAATATTTAGTTGGCAGCAATAACGTAAATGTCATCCCCATTATTCAGTATTCAGTATTCAGTATTCAGTATTCAGTATTCAGTATTCAGTATTCAGTATTCAGTATTCAGTATTCAGTATTCAGTATTCAGTATTCAGTATTCAGTATTCAGTATTCAGTATTCAGTATTCAGTATTCAGTATTCAGTATTCAGTATTCAGTATTCAGTATTCAGTATTCAGTATTCAGTATTCAGTATTCAGTATTCAGTATTCAGTATTCAGTATTCAGTATTCAGTATTCAGTATTCAGTATTCAGTATTCAGTATTCAGTATTCAGTATTCAGTATTCAGTATTCAGTATTCAGTATTCAGTATTCAGTATTCAGTATTCAGTATTCAGTATTCAGTATTCAGTATTCAGTATTCAGTATTCAGTATTCAGTATTCAGTATTCAGTATTCAGTATTCAGTATTCAGTATTCAGTATTCAGTATTCAGTATTCAGTATTCAGTATTCAGTATTCAGTATTCAGTATTCAGTATTCAGTATTCAGTATTCAGTATTCAGTATTCAGTATTCAGTATTCAGTATTCAGTATTCAGTATTCAGTATTCAGTATTCAGTATTCAGTATTCAGTATTCAGTATTCAGTATTCAGTATTCAGTATTCAGTATTCAGTATTCAGTATTCAGTATTCAGTATTCAGTATTCAGTATTCAGTATTCAGTATTCAGTATTCAGTATTCAGTATTCAGTATTCAGTATTCAGTATTCAGTATTCAGTATTCAGTATTCAGTATTCAGTATTCAGTATTCAGTATTCAGTATTCAGTATTCAGTATTCAGTATTCAGTATTCAGTATTCAGTATTCAGTATTCAGTATTCAGTATTCAGTATTCAGGGCGTGAATGGCATTGGTTTCCCGCACAGCCAGAAATATAATCAAATTCTAACAAACAATTAAGCATACAGAGAATGTTGTACAACACAAAAACGAATTCCAGGTCTATAAAGCACCAGCAGTCCATTATTTTAAACAAACTCGGCAAAATCTTCAAACATCGCAAACGTCCAACATCGAAAAGCCCAATTCAACTCGCACAAACGATCAGATGGCACAAACACACAGGGACGCCGATACCCAGACGCCAAGGTGCAAAAATCACAACAGTCTCTGACGGCGTTCGGTGNTTAGGTGGAGAGCTCTGATCCACAGTAATGCAATTTTGCTGCGACTTCAAAACTACATTCATTATATTCTGCGCGTGCGCTCTGGCTGGCATATTTGAAGTGGCCACTTTCTGTCTGGCCACGACGCCATATTTATCCGTGTTCGTTTCTTTGCATCAGGTTACGAACTAATTCATAAGGGATATTCTTAAGAACATCGTTTATAGCCTTCCTTTCTTCTAAATAAGTAAATCTTCAAAGTAAATTATTCCAGAAAATGAACTTTACATGAGTTGAAGTATGCAGGCCTTGTGGTGTGTGCCACATGTTAGAATTATTTTATGTTTATGCTCCAGAGAGTGCATTAAGGTCAAGCAAGGTGGCGCGACGGTAATACACCAAGCTCGCGTGAGAGAGGTCCAGGGTTCAAGTCCCGCTGCTAGCGATTTTTATTTTATTTTTTTAACTGTTGATGACCACAAACGTCATTTTGTAGTTGCCGCTAAATACCGGAATGACAAAACACTTTTGTTGGTGCTACAAAATATTTTGCGATGTCTATATTGAAAAAACCTTTTGTGGCTACAAAAGTTTTTTTTTGTATTTAATACCGTACACGTGGTTACTACAGCACGGCACTGCGTTCCTAACTTGAAAACAGACAGTACCTTCAACAGAACAACTTCAACAATATTCGGATTGTTCCCAAAACAATCATAATTTGTAAAAACCTAGCAGAATTTTCTGCTGCTACAACTGCACAATTCTGTAAACGGGTTTGAGGGTAGCAGAAACAGTGTCTTATTTTGCGAGAAATGGTCGTGGAGACGTACGGGTCTACTACTTGCAATGGATTCACAAGTGATAAGACCTGATATATCTCCACTGAAAGAAAGTCTCGCTTGGAAACCACTGTACCCAACAAAGTACGTAGTGCACTGTGGCAAAAGGGAAATCATGTGGAAGGAGAAGTGTGTAAGTGATTTTCAGTGCCGATGGAGACGAAATGAAGCAGGAATCACAAAAGCCCGACGAACACGACACGGAGTTTGACACGACGTGAGAGCACGACAAAATTTGATATAATATTTTTTTTAGTTTTCACAATACTCCGGCAGTATCTGCCCGACAAGTGAGGTACTTGCGTGTTGGAAAATCATAAAAAAGAAGTTATGCGTGTAATATCCGTTGATCACTACATAAAGCTCACGATAAAGCGAATTAAACTTTGCTCCTGTCAATTTATGCGTTTATACCAGAGAAGAAAGTATTTAAAAAAGAACCGAAACGAGATTTTGGTGCCATGTTAGTTTATTAATAACTATAGTAGGGAAACACCCACTAAATTTTGTTTCGTAATGTTGCATTTACTTTCTTTGCGTACCCCCTCCCACCCGATGAACCAGACACTCCGGAAAGTAGAAAAAGTATATACTTTTGTCGGGTGGCGAATTTCATCAAGGCCAGCAACATTCGACGTGACTTTCGCACACCCATCGCTAGATGTACTCCGCGCGAGAGTTTGAGCACTTCTGTTCCGTTTCGTGCACTTCTTCAACAACTCATTACAGTAAGAGCCCCGTTCGAATTTTTGCATACAGAAGTATTAATTACAAAGTTTAGCACCGATGGTTAAGTCCTACTTCATACAGTTTCGAAAATTTCCGATCGGGTTGTGTCATTCCGGATTTTGGTGTTCGAAATCCTAGTAAAAATTCGGAAGTCTTAGCATTGCCATGCAGTAAACCATAAATGAAATAAAAATATCAGAGTGCATCAGAATAACAGTTTGGTCTTGCTTGGTGCACCATTTACTCGCGGTTAAAGCAATACCTGCGATCAGGACGATACAAATCAGAAACGAAGGATATTCGAAAATTCGCGACGTTTACCGAGAAACCCTTAAATATATGAAAAAAAAATGTATTAAGTAAAATACTTAGCAGATTAATTTGAATTATACCACTGTCCGATTCCACGATTGATATGTTAACAGGTAATTTGATATAGCTCGTAATGAAAACCGGATATACGTCTGAAGCAATAGATACGTCGTTTCCAAAAACATCACAATTTGTTGGCACGCCGTACCTGAGTAATATTCTACCGTAATATAGTTCCATTCAAAAATGTCGTGTCATCCTAATACTTTCAGACGCATTCTAATGTACGAGTTTCAGATGTTGCAAGCAAGAAAATTTCATGGTGCGTACTGTACTGTAATTGGACACACCACTTGTTTCGTTGTCATACCCATTAGGCTATATCAGCTTAGTGTTCGACTATAGTAATGTGAACCACGTGGTGTAATACGGATGTAACTGAAACCGTACAAACTTAATTCTGTTACACCTTGTCAAAATTTGATTATCAGTGTCCGGCCATAAAGTTTGATTAAGAATATAAAAAAAGGTATATTTATCCAATTTAACTCTTTCACTGCGGGAAATTTTTTTCATCATTTTTACCCAAAAAGTGTAAAAAAAAATGTAATTTTTTTACACATAACTTATTATTAACTTATTTTGTAACACATAAACTATTTATAAAGTATATACAGGTTATAATATGTGCAGATTTGTATTTACTGGTTATTAGATGTGCAGACTTTCTGGTAGTTTTTTTTTGGTATTGAACTACTCAAAACAAGGCACACGACAGAGTGGAGGATAATTTGCGTGTTAAATTATTAGTATTATTACTATCTTAATTCAAACAATAAACCAATTATTTGCTCATTAGTTTTTACAGGTTATTAGATTTGCATACTTGTATTTACAGGTTATCACATGTGCAGACTTTCATGTAGATGTATTGGTATGGTACTCTTAAAAGCAAGGAACAGGACAGAGTTGAGGATGACTGGGGCAATTCTTGCACATGCAGATAGTTTACTTCCATTTACAGTTTCCTTTTCCTTTTTGATTGCATTGGTAAGGCATTATGGAGCAAACATTGCCATTTCGCTTGTAGTTTTTGTCACTCTGTAGTCCAATAAAATGGTGCTAATTCTGTGTGGTAAGTGGGACATCAGTACAAATACGGCCTTTCTTTTTTTGGTGCTGGTCGAGAATATTCTTCCAGAAGTCCCTCAATGACGCAGTTCCTGTACTGTATTGCATAAATTTTAGTATCTCGCGACATATTGAAGGCAATTTTCCCATTCACGAGTGCTGATTCAGCCATGAAATGCCACAATACATGATACCACTTCCTGTTTTTGTGATAGTAACAGTATGATGATGACAGTTGGTCAGAACGATCTACACCATTTTTGGTTTAGAAACAATTCTGTACCCATTTTCAGTTGTCTTAGCTCTTGTTCTCACTTCAGTCAACTCATTGCCATGCACAGTTGACAACAGAGTAACTCGTCCAGTATCTTGCCAAGAGCACACAATCATCTCCTCTGCTTTGTTCAGCCAAAATTTTGGCTTGTCACCTTTCTTCATTTTGCAAACTACTGGCATGTCATGCCTGTTTGTTCGAACTGTCCCGCATGCTCCTATGTCAATTTCTCTGAGGAACTGGAATAGTGACGGGCTAGAGCAGAAATTGTCACAATAGAGAATTCGCTGTGTGTGTTCAAACCCCAAAAGAAGTTTCCGAACCACTCACTCACCTAACCCCAGGCTGCGATCTACATTTGCTTGTAGCCCGCCTTTTCCGACATAAACATCGAAGCTCAACAAGTAAACCTGTTTCACTGTCACAGAGTGACCATAGCTTCACACCCAACTTTGTAGAAGGTTTTGATGGCATGTATTGTTTCAACCATAAACGTCGTTTGAAGCGAAGCAGGTAAGTGTCTTTCACTACGTCTATGATGGGCGAGTTTTTAAGAGAGGGTCATAATCCTGATGCGTTTTTGGAATATGCTTTTTGTTGTCAGCGAAGTGCAGAAATGACCTGAGAATCTGGTAACTGTCACGAGACATAATGTTTGAATAATTTGGGGCAGCATTTATCCAGGATGTTTCACAGATATACTGTTCTGTTGATGTTTTGCGACACAAATCGATACCAATTTCTACAGCTGTCATTGCCTGTATGTCCTCAGGAGTACACACGTCCCACTGGTGGTACCTTGAACGTGGTGATAATTTTTCTGTTGTCATATTTTCATAAAACTGGAATGCATATACATTTGTATTAGTGATGAATGTAATGGAGATTTGTTACATTTTCACTGTCCGTGTTCAACCAGTCATTACTATCTGCACATATAGTTTCAGTTTTCTTCCCTTTCAAATACTGTTGCGCAGGATCTTAACTCACTGTGTCACTCTCACTATCACTCACATTTTCTGACACCACACTACAAGTTATCTCATCTTCTGTATTGCGAAAACCAACTTAGTTTTCAAATTCACTAACTTCCAAATCTGAATCTGAATCAGCAAACAAAATATCGTAACATTCTTTTTGCGACAATCCTTTCCTACTACCCGATGCCATTGTTGGAGAGAAAAACACCAAAGATAATACACTAGCAGCATGTAAATACTGTGCTTTTATAGTGAAAGATAGTTTCAGAACATCAAGGTATCAATTTTTGAGATAGCTGCACTTATTAGAATACAATTACATGCCGAACGCACACCGCAACTTAGGAATCCACCCAATTCAACGAAAGTAGCATGCCGCAAGTAAGCGATAATTCTCGGCATTCGAGAATAGTGGAACATCGCAATTAAAGATCGCGATTGGCTTAACAGCCGTAGCGCTCAACAATAACCATGATATGCGTTGTGTGTATAGGATGTTCACGGTTAATTGAGCCTTCTGATTATAATGCATATAAGTATGAGAGCTTAGCAGATTTGTATAATCTTAATTTTTATAATAATGTCACAGTTTCACATAACCGGCGCATGAATACAATGAAGTCAAAAACTTTTCCAGTTCAAAAGCACTTACACGTATCTTCTTTTAGGTATGTATGTATGCACACTTAACTTGCACCAACACATTACAAAATCATATTAGTAAATAATGAATTTTACACTTTGTCCCATAAGAATAAAATTTCACTTGTGGGGGAAAGTTTGTCAACAAAATGGTTCTTCAGCTACTTACCATTACCTAATCATGTTCATGGCAATGTTAATTTCACATATGGTGGAACAACACACAATATGTATATAGTAGATCATAGGCGGGGTTTTTAAAGTGCTCAGTTTACCGTGAACAGCCTATACAATTCGTCTGTATGGGTTAAACGACCCGCTATTAAACAGCCGGGAGAGATTCAGAGAATGCTACGTGTTCGCGGTCGTAGGGGCGAGACACGAAGATCAGGCGATCAAGGAGCAGGCAACCCCAGACTTCACAGATACTGTTACAGGGCAGGGTCAACCTTCCGAATCAGATGTTGGTGTTTGTGTAATGGATTTGGGCGCGGCAGAACACGCCTGGAGGCGGGGTAGGGGAAATAACAGTGTTTGCAGACGTACGAGAATTCTTGCGCACGTTCGTGTATTTACGGCGCTGTGTACGATGTACGACAGGATATTGAATCTCAAAACGCTTTTGTACGATAATTTTTTTTTTTGTAACTTTCTGTGTCAACTGGAACGAAAGCCATGCTACAATCGACATAACCGTAGCTATACCAATAACAGTAATGTTGAATACTTACTGTACGGTGGTGTTTGCTATAGTTAATTCACGGTTACTTCCAACTTTTCTGAAGCACTACTTAAGCTCTCCTTTCAAGATACACCTTTGCCTCACGCAAACAAAGCTTAATAATGCCTAGAAAATTTCACCGATGGGACAGCGCACCGCATTTGTGCGCGCTAACTTTAATAATACTTTCCGATATAACTATTTCGTACTAGGCATTACCAACACATCTATTTTATACATGCTATATTTATTCATATTAATTTTAAATTAAATATTACAATTGATAGATAAAATATAACTAAAAGTTTAAATTACAAAAAAAAAGTATACTTTTATGATAGCGAAGGATAATACGCGCGTTATACATGACATATTTTGGAAACAACCACACACCATACATGAAGTGGGTTTTTCAAAATTTGTACTAAAAAATTGTGAAGAAACCGCGAATATACTATACAACTACGCTTAACAATAACTATAAAAATTGTCAACGCACAGCTATACACTGTGTATATTTAGAGTTAATAGTAAAACTTTAAATATATGCACACACATTTTAATGATTTGTATATTGTTCGTGATCAGTTCAACAGTTTTGATCTTCGTCACCCATTGCTTGGCTAGTTTCTACGGAAAGAAACAGATTTACAACCCTCCAGAACACCTTCTGTCCAGTCGATGCTTTCCTGATCCATGAATCTGTACAGTCGTCTCGCATCTTCCAGTTTTGCGCTGTGCACTCCTGGCAGTGGAGCAGGATCTATTAGAATGGTTCGGAGGATGTTCGTGTCATACGTCTTTCTCCAGAAAGGAAAAGGCGAAAATGTAGACGTGTATGTGGGCGATGCTTGCAAAGTGCCGTCTTCTTTGTACTTAATCTGCGCTTAAGACTGTATTTCGAAACATCTCTTATCCTTACCAACAGGGCTGTCCAGAAAGAAAAGTGCCAAAGCACGACTCCAGTCTTTCATCAAGTTTCTGTCAAATGCAACAGTGAAAGGTGGCATCTTTCTGCATAACACCATTGCTTCCAAGTAACGTTTTGCAGTGGTGATCACCATCGCATTGCGAGAAAGAATGCCCACGAACTGGAAACAACTGCAGTGCACTGATGTTGTACAGCTTGGATAACCATAAGCAAAACCCTGAGGTTGTCTTATTCTTGTTCTGGCCACCGGCTGAATATCACAGTGAAATGAGATATCGCAAGTCAGGAAATTCTTGTATCTTAATTTATGTCGGGTGGTAATGAAATTAAGCAACTAAATTTGCATCTTTCTTGTCCTAATTTTCCATTAAAACATACATATATGAAGTGTTATCATTATGCACATCCACATTGGACACATACAGCCAAAGCAGTCTCTTGTAAAACTGGCTTTTTAGTAGGGGTAAAGGTAATTTCTGCGCACAGTCAAATTCCAATACGAATCTTCTTGAGCTTGTTTATGCTTCTTCTATAATATCTTTTTCCATGCTATCGTACCGCATTACCTTCATCTTATGAAGTGTACACTACTGCGCCTTGCAGCTGTCATTCGGGGGGTCTTCCTGTAACTTTACTTCACACTCTGTGCAAAAATCACACACGTCAGTTTAGGGACGAAGGAGACTGTACTTACAACACTGCCAGGAAAATTTGAAATATGTATTGCATTTCATTGTAGATCTCTTTCCAGTCTTCTGTTCAAAGTATATGGCAAACAGCTCACGCAACTTCTTTATAATGAGGCCAGGATTATCAAAATACATCAAATATGATTTTTCCCGGCAGTAGTAGCTTTTTTTTATGATGTATTAACTTCAGATGCTCATGAACAAGATCCCATACTGAAGTGTCCAATTTCCTGGGCCTGTTACTGTAAACTTGTATTCCCGTGCTGCTACATACTAACCTCGTTTCACCCTCATTGGCTCACAAGGCCCCGACGTTAAGACTCAGCGTCATCTATTATGCATAAATTATTCGTTTTCGTGTCACAATTTCGGTTTCGGAGGTATTATTGGAAATGATCGGTTATAGTAAACATACTATTTATTAGTTGTTTAGTACTTTCGTATCTAATTTTCACTTTGTGCTATTTCCTGCTTGCAAAAAGGCAGAAACTTGTTGATACAGTGTAAATATGTTCCTGACATTTACAACTAGCAGATAACACACAGAGAAAATTAAGCTCAAAAATATCAACCAACTCGTAAAATGTAGATTTTTCTATAATCGTATAACCTCTCCACTCCAATCCGCACGATAGTTCGTGGCACTTGCCACGAGAATTGAACGCGAGAGTTTCGGGCAGAGCGTGTGTGCGTGCGTGTTTGCGCCCGAGAGCGAGAGCCGGTTCCAGCCTCGTGCGGGTATGGTTCCAACGGCGTGACCCGTTCCCCGCGATCCGCCGGCCAGATAACGCCCAGGGGTGGAGATAAGTTACCGGGCGGGCGCCCATTGTTGCAGCCGGCCTGCCAAACATCGACCTTGCCCGTTCCAGCGCCGCTTTTTTTTTTAAGTGCGTGTTACGGCACTCGTGTATCATTTCCAACTGTACCGGAACAGCTGTTCTGGTGGCCGCGGTAACGCTTCCTGTTACGTTGATTCATTTCATTTAAAAGCGAATTTTCACAGTGGCAACATTAGCTCGGTGGCAAAGGTCACACGCATAGGTCTTGTTGCCAGGAGGTTCGCAAGTCTCGAATTTTCTGAGGGGACGTGGTGGCGTAGTGGTTAGACTACTAGCCTCCCACCTAGGCGAACCGGGTTTCTATTCCTGGCGGGGTCGCTCCCGAATTTTCCCATGTGGGAATTTTGCCGGACGATGCCGCTGGTCGGAGGGTTTTCCCGGTGATCTCCCGTTTCCCCATTCACGTCATTCCGGCGCTACTCCATACTCACCTCGCTCTCAAGACCTCTATGATAAGAACCGGCCAATTCTCTTCCCTCACACACTCACTCACCCAAATTTTCTGTGGCAGTACCCATGTAAATTTAAATGATCTCTCTATCATATTGCTACATGTTGCTGATCTACATCGCTTCCTTTGTCCCGCCACGTTTGAACGAGTAAAGTTTTAACTATTTCAAGGTCAGAGGGGTAACCCAAAGAGTTTGCGGAAATCTACAAAGGAGTGCCACTGCTCCGGCAATCCTATCAGGACTAGTGCCGCTTTCTGTTATGGAAATAACTTAATGTTTGGGGTTATCGTTGCAAGAATGTTCTGGTTATCACCCCGCCTTTCTCAGCATGGCTCAGGGTGCGGGGAACATTCTGGATCGTGCTAGTGAGACTATTTAAGCCGCTACTGACTTCCGAGCCAACATTATGCGTGAGTGACAGACATTTCAAATGAAGCAAAAAATTTTTTTTAAGTAAAATTAAGTAATAGAAGTTATACTTTTTTTGGCGCGTCGAGGGTAAAAGTTTAGTGTGTAATGGAAGTTGCGTGCGCACAGTGTAATGAAATTCGACAGTATGAAGTTGGCCGTCAAAGGAAATTAAATGTGCATACTTGTTATACTGACTAAGTTTACTCGAAAGAGGCCCAGACTGTGAAAGTGGTAGGTGTTTGACCCAACGCGCATGCGCGTATCGTCTAGCTATAAACAAACTCAAGGTACACAACATAGCACGTGGTTATATTTAAAAATTTATAACCGACAGAAAATAAGTTCATGTAATAAGCAAATTGAAAAACATTTCATTTGTATAAGTAATTCATTGTGAATNCTGTGAAAGTGGTAGGTGTTTGACCCAACGCGCATGCGCGTATCGTCTAGCTATAAACAAACTCAAGGTACACAACAAAGCACGTGGTTATATTTAAAAATTTATAACCGACAGAAAATAAGTTCATGTAATAAGCAAATTGAAAAACATTTCATTTGTATAAGTAATTCATTGTGAATATATATATATATCTTATTAATTAATTTTACTTACATTGTGCCGTGAAAAATAATTGTATAATAAAATTTTGAAATGGTTTTCAAGTATTTGAGGTTAATTTTATGTAACTATTATTCTCAAGCCTTTTTTTATTAAATCAATAAAACTTTTGATAAACACACTTATCATTTTGTTTGGTAAAATCCAATAATCTTATAAATATATCTTTATTTTGAATACACTTTCTCTGCAATAAATTATATGTAAATATTGTATAAACAAATGTTCAAATATTTTTCGATGAAATTTTTAAACCATGTTTTCTTATTTAAGCGTTACTTATGTGTAATTTTATTTATATTCTTGTTTTTGCGATGAAATGTGTCGGCAGTATCGAGAGCGGAAAAAATCTGCAAATGCAGCTGAAGCTCAAGAACAAGGAGTTTCTGTGCCAATTAAAAAAGCGATGACAGGAGCAGAACGTGTTCGAATTTTGTAGTCTATGGTTATGTTATCGTTTACATACTTACATAAATTACTTGCATACGTAATAAAATTTTATTTTAGTCACGCGAAAGCAGTATAACTTCTAACGCCCGTACATAAGTACACGAACCAGTTTTTTTAAATTTTTATTAAGACCTCCATCTACTACGAACTCGGATTCGCCCCTGGCATCTTTTAACAACACTGTACATTGCATGTTAGTGCACGCGGTTATGCGCGTACGCAAACCCCTTTTTCATTTGGACCAGGGTTTCAAACATTTGAATAGAAAAATTCCCACTGAAATACTGCTGGGTTTTGGTTATGCCAAGACCCACAAACAAGACATAATTTGAAAAGAATGAGTTAAGCAGTATACAATAAGTTATACCTTAATACTTGCTGATAAGTGAAGTAATGAACAACCAGTCTTTTTAAACCCAGAGGGGCGACGCCCTTGCTGACTGAAAAGTATTTGGTCAACCATCCCCTTACTCCTCTTACCATGCTCGGCACATATGGCAACTTATGACTAAGAACTATTTGCACAGGTTATCCATTGGCATTTTTGTAACAATAAATACATACTTTGTCAAAAATATTTCTGACACATGTATTAATTATTTTAATGTGAAATCGCCTTGAAAAAGTCAGCGCTGATGTTGATTGTCCCTGTTTGACGTATAAGTGTGTAAACTAAAATTATTTTGAAAAAGTAAGTTTAGAAATTCCGACATAGCCGTTATTTTCCATTTTAGCTAAAGGAAAAAATATTTCAGGCAAAGACTAATAAAAATATATTTAAAGTATATAACATTTTCAGTGTAACATATTAACTTGATGTTTCAAAAAATCGTTAGTCCATTTTGAAGTAGGGATTTGTTACACACCCAACTCTGTTACTTCAATTAGATGGTATAGGACAAGACAAATATTTACGGGAAACAGTGCACGCAGGGGATGAAATAACTGCAATCGTTAGTGTGTGCGATGAGGTCATGCCGGAAAAGTAACACTGATATGCGTAGTTTGATTGCGCTTACAAATTAGGGGAGGGGGATACGAGAAGGCTAATCGCATCCTTATAGCAGTATGAACTCAACTGACTATACAGGCTGATTCTAAAATCATGGGACAAACATTGAGGGGTGGTAGAGCTCACTAAAAAAAACAATTATTGTATAGGAATATATGGGCGAAAGTGACGCGTTGAGGCACAAACACAAAAACATAACACATTAACGGAAACATAAAATGTTCATTAGCAGCGTACTTAACGAGTGATTCCGTACAGAAAATGTTAAAAAAGTTTATGGAATGCATCCACCAACAGTCACGCATGCTTGGCGACCTCTACATATGGCGTAATTGGCTGACAATGGTGGCATGCGTGAAATACCCGACGTATTTGAATCTGTTCGCCAATCACTGCACCGACGCTACCAAGCTTGCATTACTGTCGGTGGTAGCAATTTTGAGCAATTATTATAAACATTGCTGTAAAAAGGCATTTAGCGGCGACGTTGTAAATAAACAATGTGTTGCATTTCATGTGTTATTTTTGTGTTTGTGCCTCAACGCGTCATTCCCGCCCATATATTCCTATACAATTATTGTTTGTTTTAGTGAGCTTTACCACCCCTCAATATTTGTTGTCCCATGATCTTAGAATCATCCTGTATAAGGTGTGGCTATTTCAGGCCTTTCTGTTATGCCTAAGAGTCCCAACCACCAAAAGGGGGAGGGATTATAAAAATAGACAACACCCATATTTATGTTTTATCACGCTCTCAGTGATTGAAAATGTTGTCAATAAATCACTAAAATAACATATAATACGGAAGTGAAACGTTTCCACGAGCACTGCAGTAGAAACAAATGTTATTGTAAAAGTTGTATGCGTTTCACATGCAGTACAAACCTAGTTTAACTATTCTGTGTTATTATTTGGCAATATCACAAACGAGTAATTAAATGCCGGGACGCTGTTCGATGCCAATTTTGTTAGAACTGGATTGGTTCTTCGTTGCTTTAACACCGGAGAGGCCGCGGCGGTGCAGTGGTCAGAATACTCGCCTCCCACCGAGGCGAACCGGGCTCGATTCCCGGCCAGGTCACTCGCATGTGGTAATAGTGCCGGACAATGTCCCTGGTTGGCGGGTTTTCTCAGAGATCTCCCCCCCCCCAATCATGCATTCCGGCGCTGCTACATACTAACCTCGCTCCACCCTAGTCGGCTTTCAAGACACTGGTGTTAAGAGCCGCTCTAACCTCTCCACTCCAGTGTATGCTGAACGACATCCTGCAGCAGTCAACACTCAACAGCATACCGCACCAGTGGTTCAACAGCCTCTACAAGATCCTGACACCCTACCTTAGCCTGAGAGTTCACCAGAACTCTCAACAGTAGAGCGATGTGTGACCAGCTGAGTTGGATTCACTCAGGCACCCGGTATCAACGACGATCCTTGCCGAATGGAACAATGTACCTCAGAACTTGCTTAAGGCATCTGTCTGACATTATGCATCATCGAGTTACCGCTCACGTCAACTCCGGTGGGGGCTATGCTATCAATTTGAACGCTGTGTGAATCGCCATAATTGTCTTGCAGGAAGTCCCCCTTGTGTCCAATGTTGTTGAGCGATTTTCTGTTCACTACTCAGTTATAGTGTTTTTCCTGTAGCGGTGGATTTAATAATGTTTCCGTACATCATTCAAAGTGATTCACTTTCTCTGTCTAGGAGAATAGAAATTATTATTTTCCAGTGGCCGAAATCTTTGAACAATTGAAGTGAATGCAGTGAAATGTGAGTTACTTGTCATAATTTTCTGTCGACAGTGTCGTAAATATACTCGAGCCAGTGTAAACATTAGAATATAGGCAGCCGTGAGCAGTGAATTTTTTTCATAAGTAGACTACAAGAGATACTATATTAACCATGAACCGGCTGTGCTAAGGGACACCTGATTTTCACCAAGAATTTCGCATACGTGCAGTCCTTTTTCGGTTACTGTCGGCCTGAATTTTCTTAGTTGAGGTTTGGTCGGTGTTTAGCAACGAAGCCTTGTGCGTCGGCGAGGGTGAACTGAGGCGAAGATGGGGCAGCAGCGGAATGCAAGAGCGGTATAAATGGGAATGCCCCGAGAAAACTCGTCGACCAACGGCACCGTCGGCCACATATTTCCTCGTGCGAAAATATGGGTGCCCCCGCCGGGAATCAAGTCCGGTTTGTCTTGTTGGGAAGCGAGCCTGATTTTGTGAGGATAGACATTTTGATAATTGTCTTGTCCAATCAGAAGTGTAACCTATTGGCATTATCTTCACACTTTTTAATCAAACTTTTGAAATATCCCCCTCATGTTTGACGTGTTTGGTTGTTTTCTAAATATGTAACGTGTCGCAAGGGTTTTATAAGTTTGTTTCCGTAGACGTATCTTATTTTTGGTTGATTTTAGACAAAATGGTTTAATACTTAATTTGTATGAGTATAAATAAAAACAGAAAGGAAATATGTTTGTTGGTAATACCTAGCAAGAAATAGTTCTCATGCATATGCTATTAAACTGAGTGCTCATTAATGCTGTGCATTGTCCCTTTGGTGTAGTTTTCTAAACTTAAGTGAGGTTTGTTTGAATTAGGTGGAGGAATATCCTGAAAGCATAACATTAGCAGGACTTTAGTGGAGTCGAAAGTACCTCGGGTACTGAACGTTAGTGTATCTGAGCTTAGGTGTTTTCAAATAGATCTGGACAGGGAATATAAATATTCTCGTGATGCACGGGGTACACAAGCTACAATGTTGGGGACATGAGCTGGAGGCGAAGTTTAGTCCTAACTCACCTCCATGAACCGATCATATTGTTTNNNGGTTACGTGCTACCAGCGGCAGGGCTGGACGCCTCAGGATTCCGAACTACTTTCGCCGCCACCGTCTGTAAACAATCTCCGCCTTCTCATTTTCCACCTTGGCGCTTTGCAAGGCCAACTAGATCTTTTAGCCGACGAACAATGCCTCCCTCCATTCCCGCTCCCCCCTCAATTCATCTGCAACACAATGGAAGGAGACATGCGTAAGGTGATTACAAGTCAACAAAACAAAGAGACGGGTCTTTTTCCAGCTGTAATGTGTTCAGCGAGATTTCTTCTCTCTCCGCGACGACTCTCCTACCGCTTGCCTCCTTTTTTTTTTCTCTCTCTGCCTCTTAGTCCTTCCCCTCTTTCCCCTCTACCGCCTACAACCAGGACCGGCGACCGTAAATTCGTGCAACCTCCGGGATTATTAATAATCCCGGCAGAAGTGTCCGCGCCGTGAGACAAATAAATAATAATGATACCTCGGGAATGGGGGGGAAAAATGGGCCCCCGCGGCTTAGAGGCGTCTTTGCCACAGGGCGTCGTCATGTTTTAAGGCCTCGGTTTGCTTTCGCGTGATTTGTAGGTTCTCGTACGCGTGAGGTAAATACGGATAAAGCCATTAAAAACCGTCTTTATTTATCTTTCCGGGGCCGGGAGGGGACATTAAGAACTCTTCCCATGTGGATCGAGTCCATACAAATAATTCGTTAAGATCAACAACATTTTTTTTTTGTATTTTNATTTTTTTTTTTTTTTTTTTTTTTTTGCGAATTCTAATGGTGTATTCGTGTGCAATCGAGAATTAAGTCGTGACACGGCACACGGGAAAATTTACAATATTGACGTAATTTTAGAGGTTTTTATATTATAACAAACAACTCAGGTCTCAACGCTTACTGTTAACGTATTGATATTTATTTCGCCTAGGTCTTAAAAATAACACAGTTTATTATCAAGTACGTTTCTTATCCACGCACTTGTTGATCTTGGAAAATTGCACTAGAGCGTGTGTTCAAAAAATAAGGTGACTCGTTATTTTGTGACTTTGTCTCGATAAATATTTATGTATTCATCAATATATATTTTTTCCTCTTCAAAGTAATCCCCCTCAGATATAATACACTTGGGCCAGCGCTTTTTAAAAATCCTCGAAGCACTTATGATATGCGCATTTTGGTATGGCATTGAAGTCTCCCGAGTCTTTATCTCCTCAATCGTGGCAAACCTCCGTCCTTTCATGGGTCTCTTCAGTTTTGGGAACAGGAACAAGTCGCAGGGGGCCACGTCCGGTGAATACGGTGGCTGAGGCATGCTTATGGTGTTGTTAATACAGATTCTTTGATCCATTGTTTGCGATAGCAAAAAATCGCCAAGCACACCAAAACACGTCTAACCTTTACATCTGTCACAAAAAAATTAACAGTGCAAAATGGTTGAAAACGTCAACATATGTTGGGGACATGTGTACCAACATAACAATAAAAACAATCGATAATCGAATGTACGTAACCCTCGAAATTTGCAAAGTCACCTTATTTTTTTAACACACCTCGTACATATAAATTGCCGCTTACGAAAGTCGTTACCTTACAAAATAGTTTGAAAGCATTTGTAATAATCCCAAGGAAGAGAAACCTTATAAAAATGTTCAAACTGTGAAACATGAAAACCGTATGTGTGGTGAATTACTGTGCAAATTTTTTTCCTAGCACTGTAAAAAAATGTTGTGCTTAGTAAAACGACAGAAGATTAAAATTTAAGGTATGTGCCTGAGTGAAGAATGACTTCAACAGGCAAATGTTTAATAATTTTAAATATAGAATTGCAAAAATTTCTTCTAATAGGTAACATTTACACAGACAAGCAATTATTGCTACACTGTTACCCGAAGCATGTTTGAAAGCCCTGCCTAGTGCCTATTTTCCGCCTCCCATGTATCTTTCCGCCACGTGTGGACGAAATAACTCGTCGACCCAGGAATTTTCACGCTTCGAGTGTCCTAGCCACCTCTCGTACACACGTCCATTACGTCGTTCCAGGACATTTTCAACCAAATAAATATTGGGAAACTTCGTAGGCTGGATATCCTCCGAATAAAAGCCTCCGGCGATGGGTTCACCATGTAGGTCTTCGAGGTAATACATGCGTGGATACGTATGTGATATGCGAACCATCTTACACAAATCTGCTCACCAGTTGTGACGATAGGCCTTGTGGAAAATTCCACGTGGTTTGGAGATGCGCAACAGGTCACCGATTTTGGCTTTAGGCTTGTGCGGGTCCCTCTCCTTGTGGTTGGAGTTCACGTTCCGAAGCAGGGAGTCGTCCTTGACATCTTCGAGATATATGCGAGTGGTAGAATGAACAATAGAATTATACTCACAGATGAGGATCGGCAGTAGTTCAAGCCGTTTGTAGTTTCCATTCGACATGAAATGTCTCCACAATTTGGCTTTCAGAGTCTGGTGAAAATGCTCGACAATGTTGGCCTTGAGTCCGGAGTACATGGAATAGTGATTTATGCCATACATTTTCATCAGTTCACGGAAAGTAGCATTAAAATGTTTTTTACCATCGTCATTGTGGAGATTTTTTGGTATGTGTCCTTCGTGCAACACATCTCCCATGGCCTCGGCGACGTCATGTGCATTCTTCGACTTGAGTGGTCTTTATTCGCACGAACAAAGTTTTGCACTTCGTTCAGGTCGGATTGAAAAGTATCGTCCAGCCCTTTAATGGCATACTTTCTCCGAGGATAATTCCTTCTGGCCGACCTGTGCAATTCCCCAGAAACTGCACATTTCGTCATCTCACGACAATAGCCAGCTTCGAAACGTTCTTCGATGATGTAATATAATCGTGGTGGCGTGCGAACAGTTGCCCACAGACTGCGAAGCGACCAGTAGCCATATTCTATCGACGAGTTCGTTCGGATCGTTCCAAAACACGTAGTCTATCTTGCATTTGGCGTCGATCTTCTGCAGTAGACCCAATACGATAGGATCGACCAATCGTGGAAACGGTATTGCGATAATGTCGAATTTCGCATGGGTCTTGTCCTTAAATCCTTGTGTTGAGGGGTTATCGTTCGCATAATGAGCACGACTGGACTGTAGCAGGTGACAGAACTTGCACAATTCCGATTTGGTGTAGTGTCCAGGATGCATGAGAAACAAAAGTTCGCACAGACCTTGCATCATTTTCATCTTGGGCTTGCCAATCTGCATCACATATCCTGAAAAAACATAGCTTCCTTGTTTCCGAGAAACCATTTTTCATCGCGGTGTCGCAAGCCATGTGTCTTGTCGTTGTTCCGATCGGAGTAGGAAGCGATGTATTGCCCGGCCAGGGTGCCCACATCTGGTCCACGCATTCGTGATCTTTTACGTTCTCGCGCACACAGCAAATCGATCAGGGGCAAATCGTCTTCGTCGCTAGTGATGCCCCTTCTGAATAGGGCAGTTCCGGACTTATTTTCTGTTTGCATGTCGGGGTCGGTCCTTCCACCTTGATTAAGTGTTTGATATCCGGCCAAGGCAAAGCTTCCTCCTGGCGTTGTCGACCAAGTTCGTCGAGACGGCTGGTTATCGGCTTGCAAGCTTCTTCCCTTCGATTCTCAAGAACCAGTCTGTAACCTTTCGCTTTCTCTTAAACCGACAAACATGGCTGCGCCCGCGCCTACCAAGATGGAGGACAACTCCTATCTCCTGTCCCTGAACCCTGTGTCATAACATAGATAATTATACTACTGTTAGCCATTTACAAAGACTTGCATACTATAATGCAAATATACTGTAGAAGTGTTAATGTTAATAAAGCCTCTATGTAATGCTGCGGCAACCAAAAGTTATGTTATTATGCTAAAAATAACAGGAAGAATAACATATTTTGTGTTACTGTGACATTAAAGAAATGTCCAACCAACACAAGTTTACACTGACTTGGCGTTATAAAATGGTGGACAGTAGTCAACAGCGATAACCTCGTGAAATGAAACCACAGTATTTAATTTTAACGCATAGTATGAGAACTAAATGTAGCTTAGGCCAGCTCTCAAGCCTTTAATAAGCAGCTTACGTGTGCCAAATATGCATATATTTATATAGCATAAAATTATTTCCACATAACAAAAGATAACTGCGGTTTTCTGTTATATTGTACTGATTATCCACAATATGAAACACACTCAGGCATGTTAAAACAGAGCAGTTGTTAGGATGTTAAGTTACGTAAAGTGGAGACGATCAAGCACATACGGCGCGGGTTCGATTCCTCTCCAGACCATCATTTTTTTTCTTTGGTACTAGTATTTTTATCATCATTTCGTTACAAAATTGGTTTTACCGCAATATGAACACCACCTTAATGTTGAAAGTGCAGTAAGGAGGAAATATTGTTGCAAAAGTGCTTAATGTTACATTAATATTAATAGCTTAACAGTATATTACATTAACAGCAGCTTTCGTTATTGATGGTTCACAGATAAAAAAAATACTGTTTTAGTAACATTAATACAGTTGTCAAAATATTAGACTTTTTTTTTGTGCTAGTAGGGCTCACTTGTTCGTTGGTTGCCGCCACAGACAGAACTCATTATCCTGTTCCACCTGGCCACACGGGATGGAGCTACCATAGTACTTGATGTTTACTGTTGGTACTGAGTCCTGCAGGGCTTTTCGGATGAGCGGAGGTCCAATGACACGCTTGAAACTAACGCACTCTTGTACGCCGTCTACCTTGGTATTGGACAACATCCTTTTCAGCTACAGATAAATATGCCTACATCATTTCAGACGTTGCAACAGGCCAATTGTTTTGTTCGGAACTGTGCTACTATCACTATGAGGCTCTGTGATACGTTGTAACCAACACAAATGTGTTTGTACTTGTTGCTGTTGACGGCAGCTATTCGCGAGACAACGTANGGCTCTGTGATACGTTGTAACCAACACAAATGTGTTTGTACTTGGTAATAGTCTCGACAACGAATTATGTCTCCCGTCTTGAACGTTGTTTTCTGCTGTGCGTAATGTAAATCATTAAAACCTCTTCCTGTGCAACATCCCATAGCGGACCTTGTGACTTAATAGGTAAACGCAAAGTGACAAGGTCTAAACTCTTCACATAATTTTAAGACTCAGCAGCACCCTGATTATATTCCATTGGTAGAGACCTGCAAAATTCGCGTTATTATTTGGGTGACACGTTAAACTTGAAAAACGTGTACCTTTGCTATACGTCTGGCCATTGGACCATACTTTATTTGACACGCTCTGGGTAACACTGCGCCAGTAAATGAACACTTCACAATTGTGTGCCCCAATCATGTTCCGTTCAGATAGAAAGTGCGTGGCTTGATATCTTTGTAGAGGCCAACGGAAAAACGACTCCGGATCCGGTACATACAGTTCTGTGAGGTTCAGCCTGATGCCAAATAATAACGTAAATTTTGCATGTCTCTGTCCACTGGTAATATAGTCACTCCAGTCATTATGTTTCACGTAAATAGGGACGGGAATATTTTCCGAGGATTTATTTCTTAAAAAAAAAAGTGCTCAAATAAACTCGAGCGCTCTACATCTGGATCCGTAACTGTAACACGACCTACTAAATAACCCCGATAGGACAGTAGGGTGCAGTAGTTGACGTCGTGACGGATAGTTCGGTTATCTTAGTTCGCTGTCGCGTCCAGTTTACATACAGACGACCGCTCCGTTTGTAACGGGATTCCATACATCTATCTTGGTTCTCTTGTATGTAGCTCGCGTGTCGACCATGTTCTGCGAGGAGGGTCAAGCTATAAAACATTTCTGTTCAAGGCGATCATCTCGCGTTGTTCAAGTGGGAGGATTTCCTACAGCGAGTTGTTATTTTCGCTGGTATTGCGGCGTCATTTGCGTGATGTTTCTAGCAAAGCTGATCGGTGTTATAATTACTCTCTTTGGAGCTCTGTGTTCGAAACCCCCCCCCCC
>NQII01000565.1:579451-593262 GCA_002778355.1 Clitarchus hookeri | reverse complement strand
TATATATATATATATATATATATATATATATATATACTGTGTCACTTGCATCCTGCCCGTGGTAGTTTGGGGAAATTTTGTTCAAAATATTTGTTAAGTAAGAAAATCTTGTTTATTCATTTATTTTGCAATTGGTGTTTCACGTAGTGTGATTATATTTGGACTTGTTCTAGAATAATTCTTCCTATTGTAAAAAAAAAGACGCAAGAAGGGCATACATGCTAAAACTTAACCATACTTGGCTACTCTTTATTTTATCGGTAATTCACGGTAAAGTGAGCACTTTCTGAAGCCTTCTATTTTGAAATAATAGCTAATAAATATATTTAATTGTAACTTTAGACGTTACCTTTCGAGTCCAAAGAAATATTTACACTGCGCTTATTACTAACACGGTAATATTAATTTTAAATGTGGTGGAAGGATAAAGCATAGCTGATAGAAAAAAAGTAACAAGGGCTTTAAAATTGCTGACTTTACCGTGAACATCTTCTAACTGCCTGTAGTACAGTGATTATTCAACCTACGCTGAGCATATTAACTCCTTCCTTCACAAATCATATTTCTACAAAATGGGGATTCTTAAAAAAGGATACCTGCTACTTTCGCGCTGTCCAAAATGAATTAATGCTAACGGACTCCTACAGAATCTGATTCTATAAGTATTACGTAAGCAACCCATCAATGGCAAATCTCCATGACGTAGATGGTTACAATACCAGCTTACAGCGTGAGGGTTCTTGGTTCGAATTCAGTGTTGGGCGTGGTTGTGTGGGCCTTTTTAAAGTTTATGTTTACCACAGAGTTTAGCTATTAAGCCATTCCTACGTTAGCAAAAAATTTCGTCTTTCACCTTAGTGACTTACAAGTTACATAATTTCCCTCAAATAAAAGAAAAATGTACCGATATTACTAATTAACGTACTTTTTCTACACATACTTGCAATTAATTTTGATGGGGTAGGCTACTCAAATGATTGTGCAGTAGTATCGTGTATGTTAAAATTTTCCGAATGGAAAACATTTTCCTCAAATGCCTTTGCTATACATATCAAGGAATAATTTTGCATGGCGTGACCTTCGAAATAATATAAGATTGTAGCTACTATTGGCTTAGTTTAGTGCAAGCAGTAAGTATTCCATACGCCAAATTGAAGTTAAATTGGTTTAGTGGTAATAAAATGCAATACGACCCTACAAAATTAACACAATCGCCGTGAAAATAAGACTCCTACAGAAATATCATGTGGTCTACCATAAGTACCTCATTTTACATTAATATTGCGGTAGAAATGTATTTAGAAGTAAGTAAACAATGACATTTTTAATTAAATTTCTTGCAATATTATTATATAAGCACTAAATTAAAGAGGATGAAAATAAGTGGATATAGTGCACACGATAAGAAATGCCAGCATGACGGTTTGGGTTCTTTAAATCATAAACGGTTTGTTTGTTTATCGGAAACAGTAACGTAGTGATGTTGGCAGAATAGCTAAGGGACCTATTTTTTTTATTAGAAGGAAATGGTATTCAACACAATAAGTAGAAGTATGAGAAATGTTTTACACAAATATAAAAAAATTAAATTTCAGTTTTAGTCTATCCCTTTAAATAGGGGACCGTAAAAAAAATTAAGATAAAAAAACATATCAGTGGACATAGAAAATTATATTAGTTTCCAAACAATCCTTTCATCTCGCTCGAAAATAATAAATAGTTTTGTTTCTAAAGTGCCATTGCAGCTTGACACACAATAAATAAATAATGTGCTGCCTTGGCGAAAAAAGTTTAATTATAGAAGCGAGATAGAATTTAGTGACAACAAACTTAATATGTTTTAGAGTTCGTTTAGCAACATTATTTTAATTTTGTATACAATGCTATCGATTACGTTGGGTTTGCGAACAAGAAGGGTGAATGACTACCGTTAATGTTGCGTAAAATGTTTTTCAATTTGAAAGACGGCATCAGTTTCTTTTAAAGCACAACTTGGCGACACGTTCACTAAAAAGTCATACTTGATGCGCGCACGCGTGCACACACATACGCATAAGGTTGAGAAATATCCTAAAAGTAGAACATAACCAGAGCTCAGAAAAGTTTGAAGTAACCATGAATGGACTGCATACACAGTTGTAATGTTCACTGCCCATTTGTCATTTTCGAGAACAAAAGCAGGAATGCTACCTTGAATCTATGGGGAAAAAAAATTACCTTCTCTGTTTTCTCAGTACGCGTATACAATGGTTTGGTAAATTTGTGAAAATTCTCTTGTGTTATTTCCGACTGTTCTGAAGCCCTGCTATGATTCTTCTTTCATGATATTCCTCCGCATCATGAAAATAAATCTTCACTAAGTATAGAAAATCACACCAAATGTACATCTCACCGCATTCGTATGTTCTCAGTTTTATAATATTTCGCATAACTATTTATTACTAGGCACTAAAATGTATGTTCTCCTTAAATTCTATTAATATAAATTATATATGAAATATTACAATTTATAGATAAGATACTGTACAAGTAAGAATTCAGTTTATCAAAAAATAAGATGCTATTATTTTAACACAAGTATAAAACTTGTGTGATACATGACATATTTAGGAAACGACCAAACACGTCGTGCATGGAGTGTTTTTTCAAAGGTTTGATTCAAAAGTGTGAGAATACCGCGAATAGACTTAATAAATGATTCTCAGCCAAGTATCGAGTAACATCAGAATGAGAAACGACACGCGGTTTTGCCAGTTCGGAAAAATAATTTCCATTGCCGGAGGTTACTTGCCTTCGTAGTAAATGCGATAAATATAAAATTACAAGCGCCATAAGATACTAGCACGCACGGCAACATGTTACAGTTGGTATTTATGGCTCCAGTAGAGCTGACGCCGAGGGCTTGTTTTGCTCATCCTGTACATTAAGTAAGAGATACGCTGCTACTTATCATCCCTGTTCAAGACTCCGTGCCTTGAACAAAGTTTTAGTGTTAAATTGTTTGGACATAACTCGAACCCTACCGTCCGTGCCAGCGGTGCATACTCGAACCTTTGTTGGCTAATTGGACTGGATGCTGCAAGAAGTTGATATATTTTCGCTCTATGAACATAAAGCTGCATTTATTCCTTGAAGTCAAATGGAGAAATAAACTAACCGTGCACGTTTTATCCTTGTTGCAATGAAGTTTATTCAAACAGGTTTGAAATTACGTAGCACATTCAGGCAGGATTTAAAATATATTTCGCGACACTTTCGACTATATTTCTTCACTTAAAAATGTTTTAATGAAATTAGTAGAGGGGAAATAGGTGAAAAGTTAGACACACCGAAAAGCGCATGAATTAAAAAAAAAAACTAACATAAGGACCTTGCTGTAGTGTTAGGTATCAACTAAAATATTTCTGGGAATAATTTTTTAAAGGAGGATAGTCGTTTGTAAAGTAGATTTTGGTCGAAATTATTTAATTTGTTAAGAGGAGAGGAACTCTGAAACATGCACGTTAGAGAGTTGTATCCACGTGTTCTAAGTTTTTAAAATTTAATATTTTTTTGAGTCTTTTGATTTTAATAAATTTAACACTTTATTATCTTTTATGAGAGTTTTATTTTGACATCATTCATAGGAAAACCTAGTTCATGGACATATCTTCGCTTTAAAAAAATCTGCCATTAAATTAAACTCATAGAAAATAGGCTATAAAATAAAATTTGTCGAAGGCTCATCTCTGTGTCAACGTGTTATAGGCCTTATATATGTACAAAACACAAGCATGGCCAGACGTAACTGATTTAAATTATTTTACAAAGATACATTCAAATGCGCGGTAATATCAATGAGTGCTAACTCAAAAAAATTAAATTAATAACACTTTTATAACCTTTGAACCGGTTTGTAAGTAAGCAAACCAGCATTATTATTTTTTGAGGTTTTGTGTTACATAAATTACGAGAGCCGGTTTTCACCTGCTTAAAATATTTCCGTTAAAAAAAGCGATTAGTTACTTTCATTATTTAATATTACGTTTAATGTTTAACCTGTTTTCAACAAATGATGAGTACAAGTCCTCCAGTTCATAGGACGTATCTTATAATCTTTAGATAAAGTACTGTGTATCAAGTTTCAGAACACTGCTTCATTTTTAATTCAAGGCTGGTAAATAATATCAGCCATTACGAAATGAAAGTCAGCGGAGTTATTTTTTTCACGTGGATGTATTTTAAAATTTATCATCTTCGTCGACACTGGAATACGTAATTGTTTATAATTTACAACCCCTGTTTAACGTGCAGATCTTCGAAAGCGTTATTTGCATATATTTTGCTAGTTTCTCCGTTAACATGGAATTGGTTCGTGATATCTCCAGTAGCATTTAATTACTCTTTTTCTGAAGATCCGGGTTCAAATACCTACACCGACCCTTGGTTGGTGGATGGCGGTTGTCCACTCACGCCCTACTACGGTGGACAACGTGAAAACAGCGCAGTTGCCATGCCTGGTCTATCTGGACGCAATATCATGTCATCATCAAGACGTTGTCCCATAGGGAAGTAGACAGAATTCGGTCTTCCACGTATCTCGGCGAAATTTGACACATCCAACGCTAGCAGAACTGTTAAATTTAACATGTTAAAACAGTGACGAACACGTTTGTTGACAATTTGTTTTTCCAACAGAATAAATAATAATAGCGTGTGGGGAGTGCACCCAGGGCAAGGTGATACCCACCTAGTGACGGTCTTTCCAGCTGGGACCCGTAGGTGACCGTCATCCTCGGGCATGACAGAAATGAAACCCTAGAATGGAGCGGCGCTGGAATGCAAAGAACAGAATGTTTTCATGTGAATACACTGTTTTAACCAACTGGAACTTCCTCCTCCGGTCTCTTTCTTTTCGGAAGTGGCCACCAGGTTCTCACGCTGCAAGCAGCAGTAAGCAAAAACGCTTCATTCGTTGTCGCTAGGGCCACGCTGAGTTCTTGCCGCCTCCAACATATTATTGTCTTAGGGTTACATTTGAAGGGCATCGGATTTTGTGCCTGGTCCGCGAGGATTTCACGACTTTACCAGTTCAGACAAAGTGTTCACAGTTGTGTGTGTAAAGAACAGGACGGTTATTTTTGGCCAGTACTCTACAGTGTGAGGTTCAATGCCTAATGTTCTTCTTTGAGGGCGATTGATTCGACAACTTGTTTTCAATCATGAAATCGTTCGTATTTAAAAAGGCGAACACAACGCCTACAGTTCACCGGCTGTGTCCTGTGTCGACTTGGTAAACAGCACGCTTCATAAAAATTTCGTATTTGCAACGCCTGAAACCACAAATTGAATCATTCATGAAAGGATCAAAGGACACGCCTAGCTGGTGCTTGAACTGTGTTGCAGACAGAGTTTGAAATCCAGATTTTTTCTACAAAACCATTAAACGTGCGCTCCGTGTGCCGATCTGCAAAAAGAACACATAAGTCAGGTGATACCTGTTGGTTACTTTCAAGACAGCCTGCACATTGAAAACGCTATTTCTAAGAAGTTCAACAAAGTTAAGAACGGATTTTTCAAAGCGCTGTGTCTCAAAATATTCGTTTGAGATACAGACTGAGGGATTCAAGGGAAGAGCATTGAACATTGAACAGCTACCCCATAACGTTGTTAGTGAAAAGGTTTCCAGTTCAGAGGCCAGCGCATTGCGGCGATGACACATTTGATGCGCGTGGAAGTATCGCCCTTATCGTTGTCGCGCCTCTCGGCATTAAACGCGGAAAAAGGCTCCAGGCAGCTCCTTGATTCCATTGCGAGTTTGGTTGTTATTTCACAGTGATTTTCATTCTGCAATCCTCGATTCAAGGTGGATTCGGAAATAAATAATTCTGTTAGGAATGTCACTGGTCGCCAGCTTCAAGCGAAAAGGTGGCGTGTATCGTAAACTCCAACCCACACACGCCAGAAAAATGGCCGCACTAGGCAGCAATATGGCGGAACGTCGTTGACCAATCAGCGCTTGGAGACTAAGGCTGTTTCTCAATTGTTAGTACATACTTGTTAAGTATATACATATTCGTACTTGCCGATGTGTGTACTTACCCTGACTATTATAACGGGTTTTATCTGGCTGTAGTTGACTCGTTGCACAACCTGGCGTAAATTACACAAACTACTAGAAAGTAAACATGTATTTTGTCATTCTGAGTAACAACTCTATATTTTTTTTTGCTGTAAATAAACATTGCGTGTTCTATGTTGGTTGTCTTTGGTTACGTTTTTGTTTACGGTGTTGTTGCGAAAAAAAAACAATAATGCATTTGTCATGTGTAACAGTTGGATTATTATAAACGTAGAAACAATGTTGTACATTGGTCGATTCGTAGGTAAATAAGACGGTNTCTATATTTTTTTTTTCTGTAAATAAACATTTCGTGTTCTATGTTGGTTGTCTTTGGTTACGTTTTTGTTTACGGTGCTGTTGCGAAAAAAAACAATAATGCATTTGTCATGTGTAACAGTTGGATTATTATAAACGTAGAAACAATGTTGTACGTTGGTCGATTCGTAGGTAAATAAGACGGCGGGTAAGTAGAAGCACAAAAAGTTCCCATCATAGGTTATGTACGTGACGTTTGAAAACAAACATGGCGACCGCTGCAAGTACGCAAATTCACCAAACAAGTAAGCAACGTCGTGTACTTGGCAAGTACAGACATTGTGTGTACTATAATAGGAATTGGGATGGCGCTAGTATATACTTTGTGACGTCACAGGCGGGGCGAAGTACGCACATGTATATGCTTGAAAGGAATTGAGATACAGCATAAGTTGAGTGACGGCAGCCGGACCATCAGGGAATCTCCTGCAGCACGCAAAAGTCAGTCAGACACACGGCCAGCCTCGCGTGGCCAATAAGCGAACGAGTTGCTGCTACATAAAAGGAAGAGTGACGCCACTCTACTGCTGTATTGTTACCTGTTGTGCATTTGAGGGATGCGATTTTGCTACCTTCTTCAGCCCAAAATAATTGCTGATTTAAGGGGCGAATGCGACTTAAGTAATTGGTTGCGAGAGAATCTGAGGATTGGCAAAGTAATGTTATCAGATCGCAGTATGTGTGTAAGGAATAACATGAATTTTTCATTAAAACTGAAAAGTCTGTTTGAATTATATACAAGACATGTTGCGCTGTAACCCGTCGCAGGTATTTAGCGGTGGGAAAGATTTACTGCAGGTAAAATTTTCTCAGTATTCATCATTAATTTCTCATATGATATAACGAACCTCAAATATTTAATGTGCATCCTGGTCCATGCGATTTTCCCTGGATTTACCGTGCTTTCAATGCACCCAACACCATTTTAAAATGCTGCACATGGTCTTCAAAGCTATCACCTTGGAAGCACACGTCATCAATGTATGCAAACAAACATTCGTACTCATAGTTTCCCAAAACCAACAAGCTTGCGGACCGACGTCTATCGCAAAGGACAGTCGTAATGCCAACATTTTACGGGATTACGGGTATAAATCACACTTTAGGGAAAATTAATTTTGTTCAAAAATTGAAAAATACTGGGACATTCCTATACATGTTGAAACACAGACTCTATGGCTGGTAATGGGTAAAAATAATTAAATATTTTTTATTTGCACGGAGACGATCACAAATTATCCGGAACCGACGAGGAGTTTTCTTGGACAACAAAAAGGCGGGACAGGAATAACTGCTAGCAGATGCTCCTAAAATATCCTGGCCTTTCATTTCTTGTTTCAATATGTTTAATGTATGTATTTTATGAGGAGAAACATGGCTGAGTAATGAAGACACATCGTCATTATTTAAGCCACAAAACTATCGAGTACTGAGTGTTATGTCCCAAACTCGTGATAACTACGCCCGTGTAGTCGGTCTACAACTGTTTAGCTGCTCAGTCGGTGACTCGGTCAAAACGCATGCCTGGATCACGTGGTAGTTGCAGTTGGAAGATTACCCAGTTTCTCCGCACAAAAACCAAACACCAGTTCTTTCTTAAGAATGAGTCACGCTTCTGACCCTGAAAATCAATACCGCTAATCATATCGATACTAAGACCGGGAAAAATTCTGAAATTTGTCTTTAACATGAAAACTTATGATTGTTTTTATTTTTAATCTAGCTTCACAACTATAACGAATCACACCGCCATTTGCTATTGAATATCCAATCCAATCTCCTTTTGGAAGTTTTACCATGCCCCCTTGCCCAACGCCCGGAATAACATACTACAAAATGTCTGGTTAATTATTGAACTCGAGTTCCCAGAATCTACTAAAGCGGAAATTTTAATTTTATTTTCTATTTTTACTGGGACGTGTGCTTCTTTTGATAACGAAAACTATTGAAGTTATGCATGCTCACGGTTTTTGAAACCCTAGGGCACGTCTTACGCACGAACTCATTTTCCTTATAGTGAAAACATACCACATAATTTTAATGAAAACGGCGGACTTTTATTCTCTGATTGTGTTTAATCTGGATTTTATATTTTAAGTTTTGCCATGGATTCTGAAGGCTTTTCCCCTGCCTTTCCTGTATTTTTGTTTTTGTGAAAACAGTTGACAGCCAAATTCTTTTTTCCTTACTTACCGCACTATTTCCTCAAGCTTTTTCCCAACTGAAAAGGTCCTTTGTATGCAACTGGCTTTTATGCAGAACTGAAATACCTATGCTGTAATATAATAAGGTAGTAAAGTAAATAAAACAACAGGGATAAAGATATCATCACTACATGGCAAAGGTAAAGCACCTACCGTCACTTGAAATTATTTAACAAACTGCGACATGGATTGGCTGGGCTGTTGGCATTTTCTAATAGTTTAAGAGGCATTTTCATATTAGCACATTCAGATGGGACTTGGTGAAGACACGTAACTGGACAAAGTTCCAATTCTCCTGCTTTGCATGTCTAATGCATGTTGGAGTTCTAATGGCACTTAAGATAAGGCAGCAGTGTACAACACCTGACGTGTGCAGTAATTATACATTTAGCACGCCAATCAACACTACTAAAAATGCTACGATTGCTGGCAAAGACGTGGACTTGAGGTCAGGAATTTTTGCTGTCAGTTCATTGGATATGTAACGCAAAGCCCGTAATATTGGGTAGAAATCGCCCACGTCTGCTGTAGTTTCGGCCGAATCACCATCCCCCTTCCGCGCCAAAGAACGGGCCTTTACTCGTAGCTCAGTAATTCCGTCAGTCTTGGCGATCACCTCCCCATCTTCAGCCATTATTTGCGCCAAGACAGGTTTGGATAAACTCTGTACCGAGGCTGTATACTTGTTGGAAGACACTACTAGAATCAATGTTGGACAAATAATCGTTTAACAGACTGGAATGCATGTACTATGATCTCCTTCTCTCTTTCTCTCTCTCTCATCACAAATTCAATAATTTTCGAAACTGCCTAGGAGACTAAACAATTGAAATAACCTCAGCAGAGTGCACGGGAAAACTGTAACCCCAGAAACCTGGCACTTACGTCTCTTAGGCGCAGGTACAAAGCCTCCGATTGTTAAGAGTTTCGGAGATCACCAAGAACCAAGATGAATGCTACTTTCCCTATCATGAAAGCAACCCTGTTCACAGACACCTTGATATATATAATTAACCTCACAATACTTGTAAGATTATTAAGTTTTAAGTAATGCGTGGGAACCTATTTAAAAAAAAATGTGCCGAATGGTATTTGTATGCCCTGCGAAAGAAAAAAAATGAAAGGACTATTTTTTCAGTTTCAGCTTAAATTTAAAGTGTAAAATTGTATACAAAATACAGACCAAAAATCAATATAAAATATATTATATATCTTCCCGCGTTTTTAAGGCAAATAACTTTGAAAAATAAATATACATATTTTCATTTAAAATGCTCACAAAAATAAAACACCTTACATACGTTGATATCTAGTTTATTGTTTGAAGCTTTTTAGTGTCACTTATTAAGAATATGAAAAAATGGGTCTCGAAGTTAAATATCATAAGACACCTCCAAAGGTTTTTAAAAAAAACTGCTGTAAAACCCTTGATCCAAATTAGCCAAAAAAAGTGTCCAGCATTTTTTTATGCATGGCAACAAAAATTTGTCATGCCAGAAAATACTACCAAGCAAGAATATTTCTTTAAAATTTCCCATTTCAACTGTTACTAAAAACGAGCTGAGGGCTCATTTCGGACGTGAAGAGTCCTAATTACTTATCTGATAATCATCCCTTCACGTCTTATGAAAAACCGACTCATTCCGAATGTGGCACGAGTCAGATTTTATAAAACAGACTTGTGATACGCTCCGTTTTTACTGTGATGGAATATGACAACAGGTGAGGCTGGGATGTTTCGTTATTTCTAATTCCACTCCAATTAACATTCGATATTAAACCTTTCTCTGTTGCCAACACTCTTCAATGAGTTGCCAATGTTGACGCAAATGTAAGAATTTCTTACCCTATTCACTTACCTTGGGTTGTATATTGTTTTTCGTCGACGCGCTTAGTTTTTAAGGATGTTTCATATAAAACTACCTAACGACAAACATAATCTGGTAGCGCATGTAATTTAAATTACAGGCCGTTACGAGGGGAGAAAACAGGAAACTGCAAAAATTCCTATCGCTCAGAATCAGTAATTAGAAAACACCTGTATTACGTTAAATCGGCCGAAAAATTCATAAGATAGCGTATCACCCATGATTCTGCAGCATTTACAAGCAAGGTGTTGTAATTTTAAATAAAAATACGGCTTATTACTACGTTAAAAACAGTTCACATCATGAAATAAAAAAAAAAGGCAACAATTTATAAATCAGGTTATTGAGAGCGGAACAGGGCAATCTCACGCACAAGTGGAAATCAATAGACTAATAATTCGAACTTTGGTGCCATAAAGCATCATATAGCGGGGGCATAACTCATGCGGGCTGCCGCTGTACTGGGACGGGGAACACCAATAATTGCGTCAGGGGAAGGGGGGATGTAGGATGCGAGACGTGTAGCGGGGACTGTGTAATTGAACAGTGGACTCGCTACGCGCACCAATTATCGTGTACCGGTGGAATTCGAGCCGTTGGTGGAGAAGTGGGCTTGGGAGGAGGGTTAAGGGGGAATCGGACGAGCTGAGCGAGATTTCCTGATGCTCTCATTACACACAGTTGCGATGCCGCCGGTAATTATGCAGCGGGGATGCCGCGCGTGTTTTAACGACCGACCCCAGGCCCCAAGTATCCTCTAGCAGCGACAGACGCATTTCGAGTCGAGGGTGGGGCCGCGGTAGTGTAGTGGTTAGACTTCTTGCCTCCCACCTGGGCGAACAAGGGTTTGATTCCCGGCGGGGTCGTTCCCGGATTTTCACATGTGGGAATCGTGCCGGACGATGCCGCTGGTCGGCGAGGTTTACTCGGGGATTTCCCGTTTCCCTCTTCTTTGCATTCCGGTGCTGCTCCATACTCACTTCATCCTCGTTGGCTCTCAAGACCTCGATGTTAGGGCTGCCCAAATCGCTCTACTCCTCACCACTCGAGTCGACGGTCCAATGTGCACGCCGTTAAATATACCGTTGTCCGTCCGTGATGCTTCAGCGAACGTTACAAAGGCAACCGTAAATTACAATGACCCCTGTTCACATTGTCATCAAAGGGACATAACGATTTTCACGAACAGACTTCCTGTCTAGTTGTATTTCCGATCCCTTTTTCGCGATTAGAAGGACTCAGTTTCTATGCTTCTTAGCTACACCTCCACGTATCGCAGATGTTCAACACCAGATTAACCTGACCCTGATTGGCCCGAACAAATTAAAAAAAGTCTTGTCATGGAGACACACACAGCCAATAACTAAACGAAAACTGCAAGTGTGGATGTAGGATATTGAAACCTAACATGTGCGAAACTCTTTACCGCCAAAACCCGATGTTTCTGCTCAGAAAGTACCAGAGCACGAATGCATATTTTCCGAAGAGTTTAACTAGTGAAGGGTTGCACAAATTTAGCCAGTTTTCAAGAGTGCTGATTACAGATTTCATCTAGTTCATTAACTGGACATAATCGTAGGTGGGGAATCCGGCCTTAACCTGGAATCCCACAAATGAAATGAGATGTTGTAGTGGTTTCTAAATAGGAAGGCAAATTGTACAAATGTGTAAAAACTAATCTCTAAATATTTTGAAATCTAAGGTTTGTAGTGGTGTGATGGGATAGGGAGGGGGATGAAGTAAAATTCATTGTGCATAATACATTTCTTACTAAACTCAATGGCATATTTTAATACTATGTATATAAAAAGACACTTTTCCTTGTCGGAGGTGATGTCTATGTTATGAATTTGGTGACTATATCTTAAACGATTTGGAAATTACAGCCAACTATGCTTATAAGTTGGTTTAGGGCATACTTAACCCTGCGGCCATTTTTGTCGTTGGGGGCGATGCCTATTTATGCATTTGTTGACTATATTTTAAATTGATCGGAAATTACTGCCAACTATGCTTATAAGTGCGCTTAGGGCATACTTGACCCTACAGCCTTTTTCTTGGTTGAGGCCGATGCCTATGCTATGAATTTGGTGGTTGTGTCTTAAATGGTTGATGATGCTGTGGTCTAACTGCTTATTGCTATCTCTTAAAGCAGGTGGGAAGAAGACTATCTGTACTTATACTTGAGAAAAATTTCAGGATTGTATTGAAGTTCAATTCTTCAGAAGGCCAGAAAGGGTAAAATGATTTTTCATGGGAATACAACACATATTAAACTCAACGAGATATCACGGTGATCGCTGCTTTATATGGCAACACACACAACAAACTAAAAACCTATTTAAGAATTTTTGATACCGCCCTTATACATAATAGGGTGGGAAAAGGTCAGAGATGTCTAATTAAACTCTAAATGTGATGTCTATGTTATGAATTTGGTAGCTGTAGATTAAATGGTTCGGAAGTTAGAGCCAACTATGCTTATAGGTGGGCTTAGGACGTGCTTGGCACGTGCGCGGTGCGACTCTAGGCTAGCGTGCGTGTGCAGGCCTCTCTCCATTCGCGCACGTGGATAGACAGAAAGTGAGACTCGTACCCCCAAGGACGCCAGGTGAAAGGAGACCAGAAGGAATATGAGAAAACCAATGTGGAATGATAGAGCATGAAACTCGTCCCCACCAAGACACCAGGCGAAAGGAGACCAGAAGGAAAATGAGAAACCCATTTTGGAATGGCAGAGCATGATGAGAGAAGTTGCGCGAGGGTGCAATGAACTCGAACATTCTTTAGACGAGATGGATGGTGCCTGCATGGAAATACAGAGCGTGAATGTCAGGGTAACCACTCAATCCCTCAACCCCTCACCGCCAAAAAGTAGTCACTTAGCCGCATTGTGGTGTCATAAGCGGAAACTGTGCAAAAGTCAACCGCATTGTGCAAAAAACACTTTTTTGTGAAAAATTTGCTGGTTTGGAGGGAAATTTGGGAAATTTTTAGGCAAATTCTGGCGATTTTAGTCGTTTTGAGGGAAAAAAGGAAAATTCCAAGAAAAAATAAAATTAATTGTTTTTTACGTCATTCAAGATGGCCACTGCTTTGTCCCTTGTCCCCAACCCCCAGCCCCTGACGGGAATCGGCTATATATAACTACTTATACACACATACCTGCCTACATACGTACATACATGACAACTTCTGTATTAAGTATATTATCTACGAAGGTAAAGTCTTTTTCTCTACTCTCCTCAGTTATAGCATTACTCTTAATTGTTTTTGACATTATATATAATTACCTATTACATATTTTCTGAATATCTCTCT